>CM070873.1:247176888-247314388 GCA_036365515.1 Torymus aiolomorphi | reverse complement strand
ACACAGAAGAGTGTTCTCTTGATTTTTTGTGATTCGACGTATTTTATTTTTAATCAGCTTGAAACTGTGTGAATTGCTCGGTCGGTAATGGTACGAGTATGGCATCCCCTTAAGTGCTTCACAACATCCGGCCATCGTTTTTTTAAGAGAGGAGAATATTAATTGTTATAAGCTTTTCCTTAAATTCTATTAGTCGACGCATTTATTATCTAATTCCCTTTATTATTATTAATAATGCTTCCTTATATTTAAACTTACATCCAACTATAATTATAAATAAATATTTTGTGTAAATAAGACATGCATTGTTATGCATTGTTTATAAATTGATCAAATATTTACCCAACATTTGCAGTGATTTAGCCTTTCATCAATATACTTTTTAATCTCTTGTGTGGCTTGATTAATTTTGTTGTCAATGGCTGTTTCAATATGATTTTTAAAATCAGTGAAATTGCTATTTTTGTATCAATACATAAATTTTCTTTTAATGTATGACTGTTTGAAAATGTTCACTGCAAATGTTGGGCAAATGTTTGATCAATTTATAAACAATGCATAAATGCATGTCTTATTTACAAAAAATATTTATTTATAATTATAGTTGGATGTAAGTTTAAATGTAAGAAAGCATTGTTTATAAAAAGAATAACAGCGAGATGTTAATTTTGTGTTCAACATGTAGAATAATTTTATTATTATAATAAAAATAAAATTTACAATGAATTTACAAGATTATCATTTTCACATAATCATAATGATTTTTCTCACACTAAAATGTCTTGAGCGTTTCCTGCTAATAAGTATTTATCCTAAATTGAACTGTTATGTTGTTATTCGTTGAACTGAAAATAATCTATAAGTTTCAATTTGTTTATAATCATTAAATTCTCTGTTGTAACGTTTTTTATTTTGTTCTGCAGCATTATTTAGATGCTGAAACAATGCAGAATTTAATGATTATTAACAAACTGCTTTTGATTAGCTGGTAATGCATTCCATTCGGCAGCTAATTGTTTATATTTACAGGTTATCAAAGTCAAATGACAATTAAATAAAATTATTGAAAACGTCTAAAACTGTTTTTTAAATTTTTCATAAAATATAAACAAGTTTGTTCAAAATTACGCGGCGCGTCGAGCTTAGAGCATATACTCCTGGAGGCAGCATGTCACGTTAAAAAATCGTGGTCGGTTTTCGTACGGTGCGAGAGAGACAGAAGATAAAGTGTCCCTCATCTGTCTCTCTCACACTGTGCTGTGATTGGTTGTTCTATCCTCTTAGTTCGCCCCACTCAAAGTAAATGAAAACACGAATTTGAAAAGTTAATACAAGTTTATTCATGTTAATTTAATAAATAGTATATTACATACCTAGGCCAGTAAAATAAGAAATGCCTTCGGCTCGGGTGGCAATTTACACGAGCTGTGGACTGTCCAAGTTTTTTCCTCCCTTGGTGCGTAATATACTATTTTTCGACACCGTGCGGGAAGTTTGATTTCCCGCACGTTCGGCAAAAAGCGTGTGCTCAAAATCGAACTTTCCACACGTCGTATCAAAAAATTCTGTTCGATACATGTTCGGGAAAGAGATTCTCGTCTCGTGTGGCGTTTACACCCGGAGGGAAGCGAGCACTATAGTATTGTAATATTCGTACTATTGTCCATGACATTTTAATCCGTCTTCTGGTATGCGTACGTTGAAAATTGCAGTTATGCCTTGGTTAAGGTAACCAACCGTCCCGAATTTTGCGGGACAGTCCCGGAATGATAACCTCTGTCCCGACCAAAATCTTAGGGCAAAAACTGTCCTGGAAATTAATGTTATGTCCCACATGTTCCGAATTTGAGAAATTTAATGAAAAAATGAAATTCAGAAAAACTTATTCAAACTGATGATTTATTTTTCCAGTCTAACTCTAATCTCTATAAGTAGATATACACGTGAATAATATAAAATATAATCTTAAAGCTAATTCAAAATGATGCACCTAACTAATATTCTTTACGAGCATGCGCGCACAATCTGTCAAGAAACGATCAGAAACGCGTCACCAGTACAGTCACTGACGGCAACGGCAGTAATGTTTGTAAACACATGATCTGTGATAGCAGTCAGCAGTGCTCGTTTCATTACATCTATTCTGTCCGTAGTTAATACAGTTAATTACATTCTTGGTTTGGAGGGGAGCGCAAGTTGCCAATCACAGCATAGTGCGAGTGAGACACACGAGGGGCACACTTGTTTTTCTTTCTCTCTCGCTCCGTACGAAAACCAACCACGATTTTCTCATAACTTACTGGCTTACTGTCTCCAGGACTAAGTATATGCTCTAAGTTGCCAAGCTTTCTTAGTGTTATAACGCGAAAACTTCAACTACTTACCAAGTAAGGGCCGTTACAGCTAAAAAGTCATAGAGCACAGCACGACACAGCACACAAGATTAGCATTGGTTAGTATATCTATATAGCTCTAAACACAATACAAAATCTTATTCTTCATGTCTATAGATATAGTAACCAATGCTAATCTTATGTGCTGTGCCATGCAGGCCATGCTGTGCTCTTTACCTATTTAGCTGTCAGGGCCCTAACCCATGTGTTTGCTAACGTGAGCGTGTGTGTTTGTGTACGTGTTCGCAGGCCAACAGCGAAGAGAGCAAGATGAAGGTCGAAAACGGGCAAGATGAGTCACATAAGGAGTCGGCGGATGACCACCAACTCCACGACTCCGCTGAAGCCAAAGCGCATTTCATTGCGCCAATCGTCCCATACAATCCAGATGGATGGGGACCCTGCGAGTTGCCCGAGCAATTTAAGGACATTCCTTACCAGCCATTCTCAAAAGGAGACCGCATTGGCAAGGTGGGCATGGGGAGAGTTGTTTGGGAATGGGGTTGTTGATGGGCTGTCGGGGTAAGAATTGGAACGATAGACTTCGACTGTTGTTGTGGGTTGATTTCTGTCTGGGGTCTAGTCTTATACAGTTTAAGGGCCATTTTCGTACAGCTTTCTTCTAGATTGGTAAGGTTTTATAGTTTTTCCCGACCAAAGGTATTTGCATAAAAGATGTATGGATTGTCATATTTTAACTGATTAATTGAGGGATGCTTTTTTTAAAGGAATTATAAGTGTTTACACAGTGAGTCATATTATTAAATAATTGGCAACCTTTTCCTGTTGACGAAGAAAACTTTTTATCTGAATTTATTTGTATGTTGTTAATTAATTTTTCTATTCTTTTGACAGATTTGTGACTGGACAGTTCCAGCCTTCCAGGATAAAAAGTTTGCAAGTAAGTATTCTGTTATTTTTATTCAGTTAATGTATGTAAATGATATTTTTAATAATTCAATCAAAAGCGAATTCAATTAATGCTTATTTTTGCTTTATTCAGCTTTGAATTCTAATAGAAATATTTGAAATATTTGTTCCAAAGTAACTTCAATAATTTGTACATATTATAGAATGTTGGCTGATTGAATGTATTTGAAATTTTATAATAGTTTAGGAATAGAAAAAACAAACCATAGATTAGAGGTGACGTTGAAAACTTTTCCTTAGTACCTAGATATGCGTGCTTAAGAGATCATCAAAATATTTACATAAATTCATTAAAATAACTAAAAATGTAAAAATTTACTTAGTTATTTAGTGACAGTGGGTCATCAAGCAGTAATTTAAAGTCACTACAGTACATTTCACTGATAATAAATATTTTGGATTAAAAATGTTTACTAAAATAACCCCCAGCTCATATACATTAATCATATAAATTATAAATTCTCATACTTAATAGAATATAATAAAAAGATGCTATTCAGAACAGCTGAATAAGAAACAAGAACTCTAAAACTAGTACACTAAACTCGAAAAACTTTTTCAGACAAATATGCTTCGGCGTTTGGCGCTGGCTCACAATATGCCTATTACCACGACGAGGACGACTCGACATTCCACTTGGTGGACAACACTCGCGTCCAGAAGCCGCCATACCAGCGTGGCCGTTTCGGCCGTCAGAATCAGCGAATGCGCGGTCGCGGTGGTCGCGGTGGTGGCATGAGCCAGATGCAGGCTCTTGGCAAACTTAAGCTGCGCGAGAGAGATCGCAAAGGGCAGACGAAGCGCTGGGGTCGCCAGCAGGGCTTCAGGAACAACAGGAACCAGCCGCCGATCAAGACCCGCGACGCTTCCGTCACGGTCAGACCCGACTGGGTTACTATCGAGGAGATGGATTTCCCACGGCTTAGCAAACTTACGCTACCCAATGTCAAAGAAGGTGAAGACATCGCCACCTGCGGTGCCTTGGAATTTTTCGACAAGTCTTACGATAGAATAAATGTCAAAAATGAGAAGCCGCTGCAGAGGATCGATCGTATCTTCCACACTGTCACGACTACCGATGACCCCGTCATCCGCAAATTGTCCAAAACAGAAGGAAATGTCTATGCGACCGATGCTATATTGGCCACCATCATGTGCTGCACGCGCAGTAATTATTCATGGGACATTGTAATAGAGAAGATTGGCAATAAGCTATTCTTTGATAAACGTGACAACACAGAGTTCGATTTACTCACCGTGAACGAGACGAGCGTGGAACCGCCGCAGGACGACGGCAACTCGCTTAACTCCCCTAGGAATCTGGCCCTGGAAGCTACTTTCATAAATCATAATTTTTCGCAGCAAGTATTGAAATCGAGTGAGGCGCGCTTCAAGTTCGACGAGCCGAACCCCTTCATCTCCGAAGAAGAGGAGGGTGAGGTTGCAAGCGTCGCCTACCGCTACCGCAAGTGGGATCTGAACAACGGCATAACTCTGATCGCCCGTTGCGAGCATGACGCCGTCATGCAGGGTCCGAACAACGAGACGCAGTTCCTCACCATCAAGGCCCTCAACGAGTGGGACTCGAAGTTGGCTAACGGCGTCGAGTGGCGTCGCAAGCTCGACACTCAGCGAGGTGCTGTCCTCGCCAACGAGCTGCGCAACAACGCCTGCAAGCTCGCCAAGTGGACGGTACAAGCACTGCTCGCCGGGTCGGATCAGCTGAAGTTCGGTTACGTCTCGCGTGCCAGCGTGCGCGATTCCAGCAAGCACGTAATCCTTGAGACGCAGCAGTACAAGCCCAACGAGTTCGCCAACCAAATAAATCTGAATATGGACAACGCATGGGGCATACTGCGCTGCATCATTGACATATGTATGAAACAGCAAGACGGAAAATATCTAATAATGAAAGACCCAAATAAGCCCATGATCCGTCTTTACGACATCCCGGATAATACTTTCGAGAGCGAAGGAGAGGAGGAAGAGGATGACGACGATGAGCAAGTGAAAGACGCCTTCCAGAGTTAAAAGTCACATACACACACATATACACATAAAGTGATTTGTTGTTCGTTCGATTTGTTCATTTTTTAAACTTTACTTTTCTATCGTTCGATTTTAACGTTTACACAGAAGCAAAGCTTGCGCAAGTGGAGATAAGGAAAGTAAACGTTGACGGAGAAGAATAAAGAGAATTGTATTAACAATCGTAACCATGCATTTTATTGACTACATATGAGGCGTTTCACGTCAGCTCTCCAGGCGCGGCGCGCGAGCGCGAAATCATGCTGTTTTCAGCTTGTGTTTGAAGGGCTAAGATGTATCTAAAAAAAATAATCCCCAAGTGATTTTGATGCATTTTTTCCTCAGCTTTCCGATGGTGCTATTAGTTTCTCAAAATTTTTCAATTCTAACCTCAAAAAAACATAAAACGTGTTATATCTCAAAAACTATATTTTTAATATTTTTTTTGACCTGCTAGATCGAAAGAAGAGGAAATTTTACATGGATATAGCCTTTTTCTACATAGGGGTTTTTTTATTTTTTCGAGATATTATTTAAGAAATACTTAGAATTGAAAAATTTTGAGAAACTAATAGCACCATCGGAAAGTTGAGGAAAAAATACATCGAAATCACTTGGGGATTATTTTTTTTTAGATACATCTTAGCCCTTCAAACACAAACTGAAAACAGCATGATTTCGCGCTCGCGCGCCGCGCCTGGAGAGCTGACGTGAAACGCCTCATATATAAACCTAATCATATGTATATATAAACATAAAAGCCATCACTTCGCACCGCCACCTAATTCTCTAATCACGTACTTTATCTTCTTGATAGCGGCCAGCGTGAGCTCGTCCGTTACCTCGTAATTCAGCACAAACCTCGCCAGCTCGTTCGTCAGAGCGAGCCCCTTCACCAGCACCCTGTCGTCATCCACACCTTCGTCCCGCACCTCCTGCAACCTGAATACGAAATCTCTCGCCGTTATAGTCGCGCAGCGTTTATGGTACATTGGGCCTTATACAAGCATAATAGATTATTGTAAAAAATTGTTATTAATTACAATAATTAAATAAAAAAGTATTAGAGAAAAATTGAAAATTTTAAATTAAAAAAGAAATTTGACCCATAAAAGTGAAGAGAAATTTTTAAAAACTAACGGTAAAATTTAATGAAATGAGTATATAAATAATTGGGAAAAAATACTGTTTATTTTTAAATGTTTTGTATTAATTTACACATAAGTTATGGAGAGGATTATGTAATAGTCCGACTTTACCACTGACACTGACCTACCAGCGAAACATCGCGTACAAATATTTAATATAAAAAAGAATATCCATATTTACGTCTTGAACAATTAAATTTAGATTTTCCTACGTAATCCACTATAACATCGTCCTACATTTTGTGAATTTTCATTCTAGGAATAGACAATGGTAATGTCAATATTAGGCATGGTGTGGTTTGTGCACATAAGAATTATGCACATATTTATTGTGCACACTTTAGCATTGGTGTATATCTATATCTATGTGTATACTCCAATGCTAAAGTGTGCACAATAAATATGTGCATAATTCTTATGTGCACAAACCACACCATGCCCAATATTATACCTTCCTACTTTGTAGAACGATGTATTACTGAATTATGCAGGGCAACTGAATTTGTTCAAGACATAAATCGATATTTAATCGATATTTCAAAATGTCTGAAATAGTAGTGTTTTAATGAAATTTCTGACTTTTTCGTATCTTTCTTTCAAATGTCATTTTTAGATGTTTTGGAATATTGATTTTAAACTTTACAGAATAATAATAAAGTTTATTATTTTTCTGAATCATCTAAAAACTGTAATTATTTCGGTCGGTAAAAATCAACTGTAGGATCACCTTCAATTATTCAATTTGGATTGTTGATGGTCACATGGATTTCATAGGTTCCCTATTAAATTTTTATCTTTTATTACTATGTAAAATTTTAATAAAATATTTTCATTTCTCGAAATCTAACAATTCAAAAAAATTAATATACATTCTAATTTAAATCAATTAATTTGACTTAAATATGATGTCTAATAAATTTAAAATTAACAAATTTAAAAATTATTAGGGTGACTTCACCAGTGAAGGAACGAATACGGAAATTGTAACTTTTGTTATTTAATTAAGCGGTTTAAAAATGGATTAAAAGTAAAACCCTTTTGAAATTTATATTCTAAAATGTTCAAACTTTACGTCGTTGAACAAATTTTGAATAAAGAATCAAAGACAAATTGTATTTAATAAAAATCTGTAAATATCTCCTAAAAACCAGTAAAGGATATTAGTATCAAAATACGTTTCACCAACGAAGGAATACATCGCCAGTGAATAAACACTTAAGGGGGTCCGAAAGTCAATTAAAAATTCAAATTTCGCGCCACAATATAGCAGACGAAAAAATAAATAATTTGCCTATAACAAATAGTAAAAACAATATTACGGAAAACCAGGACTGCATTGCCCTCCGTTACATTATTATCTATCATTTTACAAAGTTTGAAGTTTCTATATAAATATTTCGCTGAATGGCATTTGAATAATGTCTCAAAATCAAGTAATTCAAATGCCATTCAGCGAAATATTTATATAGAAACTTCAAATTTTGTTAAATGATAGATAATAATGTAACGGAGGGCAATGCAGTCCTGGTTTTCCGTAATATTGTTTTTACTATTTGTTATGGGCAAAATACTTATTTTTTCGTCTGCTATATTGTGGCGCGAAATTTGAATTTTTAATTGACTTTCGGACCCCCTTAATAGCGGCGATTTTATGATTTTATTCTTAACAATTGATAGTTACTTTTATGCAGAATCTTTATATAAAATGAAATAAAAATTTTCAAGGATTCGAAAATTATCGTCATGTTAGATAAACAATACATAGCAAGCTTGATATTTTCACACACACGCACACACACGCACGCACACACACGCACGCACACACACACAATAAAGAAAATGTTCGTTAACTGATGACTGTTCCAATACTGGTATAGTCACCCTAATTGAAAGATAATAAAATTGAAAGTAGGTTTAATATCTGTTCAAATCGATACAAAGTGCTGATCGATAAATTTTTATCGACCGAACACATCTTACGGCATATTTTATGCACACAATTATGTTTGTTGTTTTGATTACGATATTCTATGATTTTGCGGAGTACTGATCACAATATTGTTTAATTGAATAATTAATTATGAACTAAATTTGTCATTGTTGGTAAATATTTTTAACCAACCACGGTCGATATAATAGTCCAAATTTAAAATATTTGAGCTTTTTATAATTTTAAAAATGGATAAAATTTTTTCCGAAAAACGTTAAAGGACTGTCTACATAATATGTCTTACCCCAAGGCACATATGTAAACACTCCTTAGGGAGAAAGTACAATAGGTTCCGTGCTCTGCTATAATCGACTCGATCCTGTGCAGTTGAAATAAAAGCATGACTTTGTAAGAAATTGAGGATTTTATGTTTCTCGCAACATATTTAATAAAAAACAAAAAAATGAAAACAATTGGTACCTCTGCATCAAAATAGGTCGGATATATATATAATTGTACCTGTTTCCCTGTCTTATTCAAACAACAATTACCTACTGTTCTTCACACTTTTGAAAGTGGCTTTAAAACACTGGTTAGTTTAGGTTAGTTCTATCTCTGGTTCTATTTGTATTACAAAATTTTCGCTTAACCTCAATTTTAAAAATTGAATGCATAGTTTAAACGTTTAAATTGTAAAATATAATTCATTTTGTAAGAAGTTTCAGAATTTATAAAAGTTTTGTCTACATATTTTTGTAGTTTATTTTAATTTAAAGATGACAGTGGTCAGTGAAGATAATATGAAGCAAACAAGTGAAGGTCCTTCTGAACCATCTACTTCATCAAAAAATGATGATGAATTTGAATATAAAGATTTATATCCAGAAAGAAGAGGAGATAAATTCCAAAGAAGTTGGATTAGAACATTTTTTTTACTCGAGGGCAAAGAAGAGCTTAAAAAGAACAAATGCGAAAGAAATGTTTATTGGTGTTATAGAAATAGTAAGTTTTATTTTGTAAAATTTGTTGATAACAAATTTTTTATCTTTCATCTTGCAAGATTTATTCTATATTAATAATTAAAACACCTTACCAACAGAATATATTATATTACACTTAATGATTCAAGTACAACATCCTGCAAGACAAAATTAAAAACTGGGTCTGAAGTTTGCAATGAAATAAAAAAAAAATTTATCTGGCTTCATGGTTATCCTAATTAATATTAATTTTGTGTGCATAGAATAAAATAACTTTATAACAAAGGTTTAAATGAAATTTCCATTGTTCAATAACTTAAATTAATTGTAAGAAATTATTTTGTTGCATTTCAACGATGCAAACCAAATCCATAGTAAAAAGCTGAAATATTAGAAGTTTAAGTATTTATTTTGTTAAAAATGCCTATTTATTAACATGAGATTTTAGCAAATCAACTACAAATTTTTGTTGTTGTGTACAATAAAACTGTCATGCTAAAAAAAATGATTAATTCAAAATTTCATTTTTTAAAATAATTATCTAATTTTGAAAAAATACATAAAGTACAAAATATGTAATATAACTATTATTCTTTTAGATGTTAATTCTGTTATTAAGATAAATGTACCAATCATTAGCCATCTTAAGAGCCTAAAGTTAGATAGTATACGAATTAAATGTATAGCATATTTAATAATTGTATCATAATTAATTAATAAAATAACGACGAGTATCAATGCACCAGTCATTGGCCACTATAGGAACAAACTGATCCTAATGTCTAAAAATTTTACTTCAATAATAATAAAAATTAATCTAAAATTTGTAATAAATTTTTAATTGTCAACTTACATAAACTGTTGTTTGTAATGTCTATTTAAACATGCAATGCAACAATGTTACTTAAGATACGCCAAAATATATATTACTTGAATGTATAGTTGCTCCCTACAGTTTCGTACAATTTTGTACATTTATTTACGGATTCTTACGAGTTTATATACTTTCATACATTTTATTACGATTCGTAAATTTTTAGTGTATAGCAAATAACAAATATTTCCGGTCGAAATAGTAAATGTAGGAAGCTGTACAAAACTGTACGAAACCGTACGAAAACATATTAAATCGTAGAAATTAACCATGCAAACTGTCTGAAAACCAACACTTTTACACAGTTTTCTGCAGTTTCTTACGATTTTCTACAGTTTCGTATAGTTTATTACGATTTACTACACTTGTTTTTTTCCATATGGGAATCAAATGAATAAAATCGAAATTAATTATGTAAAATGGATTGGAAACTGGAAGTTCATCTTGTTTAAATAATAACAATAATGATATAAAATTTAATTTTAATATTTAAAATATTTTATTGTTTCTATAGCGCGAACTATTTTTATAAAAATAATCAAAAATTAAAAAAACGTTTCATAGAGGGCTCATTGTGAAAAGAAATCTAATTGAACAAAACTTCTACGGAATGTTATAATCAACTTGTTATTTTTTAATCCCTTTGAATTTTTCAAGATTTCATTTGTTTTACAGTCTTTTGTAATTTGTAAAATAAAAATTCATAAAGATATTGATATTTTTTCTTATAATTAAAAATAAAATATTTCAATTTAAATGTTTAATTGATACATTTTATTTTGAAACAAAATTTATTTTTTCACACAGCGTGCGCAAAACACGGCTTTTCATGCTTGTTTTCCGTGCGCAAAGCACTAGATTTACACACTCTATGAGGAAGCGTGTGCAAAGCACTTGCTTTGCACACTGCTTTGCACACTGAGTGCGAAAAACGTTTGCTTTGTACACTGTTTCACACATTACCGCTTCAAAACAAATAACAGAACATAGCAGTTCGTATATACGCATTCCACGAAAATTAACGCGCTACATGCTAAGCCTGATCAAAACAAACAATCTTACTATAGTTAAACTTAAAATGTGCTGAGCTCCATGCGGTCAGTCGAGCAACTGGCTCGACTGACCGCATAAATAAATAAATGCATGTATAAATTTGTTTAAATGAATTTGTTAATTGATTAACACAGTTTTTTTTGTTTAAATAAAATTCACATTTAAGTTAAATAATAATTTTATACTTTTATGCATTTATTAATAAATAAATGCATGTATAAATTTGTTTAAATGAATTTGTTAATTGATTAACAGTTTTGTTTTGTTTAAATAAAATTCACATTTAAGTTAAATAATACTTTTATTAGCTTTTTTTAGCTTTTCCACCTTTTTTACCTTTTTTATAAATATTTACTTGCTCGTCTTTTTTGTCGCCCGAGCTGACGCTCGGGCGACAAAATCGACTCGCGCTTCGTTTCATATTACTTATTTATTTTTATGTATTGTTATTTTAATAGGTTTGCCGTATTTTGCGCACTTCTGTGAAAAAATAGTATACGCAACACGTGCGCAAGGTGATCCACACACTCGTTTTGTTTGTCGCCCTCGCTGCGCTCGGGCGACAAACTCGACTCGTGCGTGAATCACCTGCTTTGCGCACTAGTTGCGTAATGTACTATTTAGTCATTTTCATTATTTTCTCAGAATATGTAAACTTATAAATTATCCATGTTAAAAGTAAAAAGATACTTTTTATATATATCCATCGAAAGACTAACTTCAAATGAAAAATGTCCATTTTAAAAATAGTCATAATAGAATTTTTGAAGTAACTAAAAAATAAGTCAAAACACTAACAAAGTTTTAAAAATTTTTTAGTAAATAAGAAAAAGAAGACAAAATTTTCAAATTTTTGTTATACCTCCTACTTTGATTTAATGAAAATGTTTACTTTACTCAAAGTTTTTTATACTACATTTTGAAGATGATTAGTTTTTATTTTGGCTGATGCTATTTGTACGACAGATTTCCTAACCTCAAAATATATCAATAGACGAAACGAGTACACTAGAAAATTTTGAAAATTAGACAAACTTTGATAGATGACTAAAGAAATAATATCCCTTATTGTGTGGTAACTATTTTCTTACCTGCTCTATCAAAATTTCCGCACTCAAACGATACGCGTTTCTGTCGTATCTGTATATATAGATATACCACGAATACAATCTGTCGTACAAATAGCCGCGCCGTTTTATTTTTATAAAAGCATTTATTTCAATTTAATGAAAATAATAAAGAAATTTCAAACTTTGAACTACAGTAAATGTAAGGTGTAAAAATATTTGCTCTAGGGTAGTAATATATAAATGTTATTTTGGTGGTACAGATTTTTATTATCATTTTGAAAACAGAAAGAGATTTTTAATGAGTTTTATCCTTGACTTTTTAATTATCATCCTTGCAAATATGAAAAACTGTTTGAAATTCGAGTAGGTGTAGCAATGGATATTCTGAAAATGCAAATTTGAAAATTGTCGATAGAAGTAAAAAAAAAAGTTTAATTGCATCGTTGAGTAATAGTAACATTATCATTACTAACTGCTGTTTTTATTCAATGTTTTTTAATTGTATCATTGTCTAATGAGCATTAAGATTGTGTTAAGTACTTGAAGACGATCTTTGGAGGCAAAAGTGAAAAGATCTTGGGTGTTTTTTAGCAACGTTTCGTTGGCTTAGTAAGCCAACCTCATCAGGCCTTTATTCAAACACAGAAATAAATTAACATATAAAATTATTTTTAACTATATAAAGACAATTAAACAACGACGCATAAATACAAAAATCAAAATTACCAAAAATAATAAACGTATATGTCATACGTCGATCCGATGTTATTATCGACTGAAAACAATAACACATATATGCTGTATTTATATATACCGGACGATGTTTACATAAAGAGTTAGACGTGTTCTTGTTTATGCACATACTAATTGTGCACATATTAATTGTGCACACTTTAACATTGGTATATATCTATATATATAGATCTGTACCAATGCTATCTGTGCACAATAAATATGTGCACAATCCTTATGTGCACAAACAAGAACATGCCAAGAGTTATATGGTATCAAGTTCGTTAATAATGGGAAAATACATTGTGCTTCGTCTTTGGATATCTTCCTTTTTGTTGATACTATTTTTATTGTTTTTTATATAGATCATTTCGGAAATCCGTCTTTTTTTGTAATTGCTTTCAAAATCTACGACAGATGTATTTTCCCAATCGAATGCATGTCTATTTTCCAATCGATGTGTACTGACAACAGACTCTTTATTTTTGTTTGTTTTGTGCTCATTAATGCGCGTGTATAACGATCTTTTAGTTTCTCCTATATATGTAGCAGAGCAATTAAGACAATCAAATTTGTACACATTCGTACGATCCCACTTTTTGGTTATATATCTGTACCTAACCGAATGATCGAAGACAAACTTTTATTCAATAATGGGATTGTACAAATGTTGTGAGATTTTAAAACCTTAGATAGACTACTAAAATCTTTATTAAACGGTAAAGACAATTTTGGTAACTTTTCATAGTGATTTTTGTGTGTATTATGTGTATCGCCATACTTGAGTTTTTTTAATCTGATTTCAATATGTTTTTCTATAAACCACATCGGATAATCATTATTACGTAAAATTTTCTTGATGAGTTTTTTTATTGTCTAGGTGAAAATTGGAATCCGAGAGTAAAAACGCCCTATCAACTAAGTTAAAGAAAATATTCTTTTTTTGCTGTGTTGGATGATTTGAGAAATAATTGATTACAGGTCCAGATGATGTCGGTTTTTGATACCAATTTGTTAAAATTGTATTGTCACTTCTAATTAATGTCATGTCTAAAAAATTAATTTTGTTATTATCTTCTAGTTCATAAGTAAATTTTAGATTTTTGTCATAAGCATTAAACACTTTAATTACTGCGTCAATATGTTGTTTTTTGACACAAGTAAGCGTGTCGTCAACATATCTGTAATAAAAAATAGGGGTACAGTCATACTGTAGTTCTAATTCTCGTAAACAATGTTTCTCCAAATCATCTATTACCAATTATCCATTACAAATTATCCAATTGAAAGTAAAAAGTGTATTATTAAACAGAAACGTCGTACATTTTTTTAATTCATCAAGCGGAATGTTACAGCGATTGTGGATGGAAACCGCTCTTCTATCTAAACTATCCAATACTAATTCGCACGAGATGTTTGTAAATAACGACGTTACGTCTAAAGACAGTAATGTGTATTCATCAGTTAATATTAAATTTTTTAATTGTTCCTTTAATTCAAAACTGTTATTGATATGTGAACTAGGCTTTGGTATCGCATTCTGAAGTTCTTGATATAATATTTTTGATAAGGAATACGTGGGGCTATTAACTAATGAAACAATAGGACGTAACGGTACATCAATCTTGTGAATCTTTGGTAATCCATAACATTTCGCCAATGTCGTATCAGATTGAGTTAAACTATTCTTGTGAAAATTTTTGTACAAAAAACCGTTATTATTTAAATAATTTAACATACTGTATGTTCCATCTTTTAGACGTTTCAATGGATTTTTACTTATTTTTTTATGTTTTTTCATCCGATAACAGATTCATAATCTTTTCATTATAGACAGATTTTTCCAAACAAACCGTTACGTTACCTTTATCTGCTTTTGTAAAGAAAATTTCTTTGTGTGTTTTTAAAAAGTTTTTTGTTATTTTTAGTTTTTCTGATAAAGCTCTGTCCGTATATGGTATATGTACATCGGTATCAACAGCCTTTTTTAAGGATCGATCTTGTGACTTTTTTTCGTATTTCATTTTTTTCATCATAGTCAATCTGTACAGAATTGAGACAGTCTTCAACATTTTTTATTGTATTAACAATATCATTCTTAGAAATTTTTGAAATATGGCTAAAATTTGAACCCAGTGAAACAATATCAATAATATCCGACGGAATTTGAACTTTCGTTAAATTCTTAAGCCAAGTACTTTTATTACTAATACCATTTGTGTTCGACTTTAAAGAGGCGAGCTTTTTCATATGTATAGAATCAAATTTTTCACGTATAATTTTTGATTTATTAGAAATGAATAAGAGAAACTTTTCTATAGTCAAAACGTCTAACGTGGACTGTGTTATATTTTCTTTTGTAACGTTAAGATTTTTCTCAATAAATTTTATATGAAAATTGATATCTCTGATTTCTAAATTTAACAACTTAGTTGTGAAATATTTCATAAAATTTTTAAACTTTTTTTTACACGACTCACTATGAAAACTTATATTGAAAAACTTTTTACTTAAATGTTTAATGTGTTGTGGTGTCAATCCAAATTTTCTGCATTCAAGGAGATAGCATCGTTGTGAATTGCTATTAGCCAGTAGTCGATTTAATCTTGTCCATTTTTGAAGAAGTTTACATGTATCCATTCCATGTGTTTGTCTAATGTGCTCAAAGGAAGATGATGTTGTGAGGGAGTCTGTTTCCGATCGTAGATTTTGAAAGCAATTGCAAAAAAGACGGATTTCCGAAATGATCTATATAAAAAACAATAAAAATAGTATTAACAAAAAGGAAGATATCCAAAGACTAATGTATTTTCCCATTATTAACGAACTTGATACCATATAGCTCTTTATGTAAACATCGTCCGGTATATATAAATACAGCATATATGTTATTGTTTTCAGTCGATAATAACATCGGATCGACGTATGATATATACGTTTATTATTTTTGGTAATTTTGATTTTTGTATTTATGCTTCGTTGTTTAATTGTCTTTATATAGTTAAAAATAATTTTATATGTTAATTTATTTCTGTGTTTGAATAAAGGCCTGATGAGGTTGGCGTACTAAGCCAACGAAACGTTGCTAAAAAAACACCCAAGATCTTTTCATTTTTGCCTCCAAAGATCGTCTTCAAGTACTTAACATAAAAAATGGATGGCGTCATACCTTTAATATTGAGCATTAAGATTGTTTATTTTATATTTTCGATGTCTCAATTTAATGGTAGTTTATTTAAATATATAGATAGTATTAAATGAATATTTATAATTGAAAATATCATAATTATTAAACAAATATTCGCTTTTGCAATTTTAATATTACTATAATAATAAAATGGAGGAAAATCATTTTAAACATTTTAAAATATCAATATTTAAACTATATTTCCGCGATATGTATTATGATGAAAAATGATTAATTTAGTTTAAAGAAGAATGACATTTGAAATTCCCTCTAATTTAATTTATTTATTTCAATTTTAATATTTTAAATTCTCTCCAATTTAATTTATTTATTTCAATTTTAATATTTTAAATTCTCTCCAATTTAATTTATTTATTTCAATTTTAATAGTTATTACAGAAATGTTGAATATTTAATTGAAATTTGTATAATCTTCAATTTCAAATTCATTTCAATTTTTGATTGAAATACACAAAATTAGAAGATGTATTGTGAAATCTTTCGTGTACAAAAAACATAAAACCCTGTAATACATAATTTATTTGGATAATTACAAAATATAAAAAAGAACCGAATTTGATTCATTTTTTATTAATTGTTAATTCATTTTCATTTGTTGTCTTGTTATTAATTTTGACTAAGATAAAATTCTATTTTAGGTCCCCTAGTTAAATTACTTGTAGGCGCTTTGAATTCAGCGGGATGGTACGTAAATAGCTTAGTAATTTTTGATACCGTAAATTTGATAACAAATTTTTGTACCGTTCTATACCTACTTATAAATTTGCATACCATTGCAGTCCATTCGACATCCGACGACATATTTCTTGTGAAGTTTGTAATGGCAAGGTCAGCGGTGGTTATGATCCAGTAATGAATCAGGTACAGATTGTTTTTTTTTTTTTTTTTTTTTGCGATAATTGTATCTTGTTATTTTGTTGAAAGTTTATATAAAAAAAAATTGCATTTTTGTCTTTAAGCTTTATAGCGAAGTAAAAAATTTCAAGACAAGAGAATTCTATTAATTTTATGTGAAAACTTGTCATTTCTGTGGCAGCATTTCTTTCCATTTTTTTTATCATTTACTTTCTTTATATTTAATCCTCTTTTTTTTACATATTTTGATATGGTCTTTTGCTTTTTTAAGTGGTTGGGAGTTAAAGATTGATTTTTGGAATTACATTTTATAATAAATAAATTAGTTGAAAAAGTGTCAATTTACGTGAAATATTTGTTTTGGGAAAGTCCTACAAACATATGCGAAATTTGTACATATCGATGATATATTTTTTCAATCGTAAAATTCAAATCTCGAGTTTGATTTTTAATATATTGGGGGAAATTTTACAAATTCATTCAATTTACGCGAGGATTCATATAGATTTAAAAAACCTTTACAGATACATAAAGAAAAAAAAGTTCTAAAAATCTTCAAGTTTGACTTCGAATAGAAATATAATGCATCAATATATAACCTATCCCTCAGGTTGTGATATGCCAAAACGTGGCCACCCGAAAGAGTTTAGTCCAGGGCGTCCTGACGCACGAGCTGATCCACATGTTCGATTACTGCGAGAACGAGTTGGACTTCAAGAACATCCAGCACCTGGCCTGCACGGAGATACGCGCTGCGAACTTGGCGCACTGCAGCTTCATGAGCGCTTGGATTTACGGCGATGCCTCGCCGTGGAATGTCAAAATGAGGCATAGGGTACGAATCGATTGTTTATTCTTATTTTTATTTGCACCCGATTTTTCAATACGTAATAGTTAAGGAATTCATTTTGGAAATTTTGTTGAGTGTTTTTTTATTAGGAATTTTTTGAAAATGTTGGTTTCATATTAGGTATATATGATAGAACTTAATCTTTAGGGGGCTGAATTTTGAGAGATTAATGCCCTGCAGAAAAAACGCATGTCAGCTTTCTCATGGGTTTCACGTTAAAAAAAAATTTGTTAAAAAATTTAATTAGAATGCATTTTTTCTACATTTTAGAAAGAATAATAAAAAATATGTAAGTTAGGGAAGATTTAAACGTGAGAGATTACATAAGTTGTTTTAGTACGGTGTACATGAAGAAGATGTAATCATAGGTGATTCCATGATATTAGTTTCCAGTCTCCTTAGTATTAGTTTTCTTGTTTTTTTTTAAACTATGCACGGTAGAATGTTTTTTACATTAAGGACAACAAAATCCATATGTAGTTTATGTTTGCATCGTTTGAGGTCGGTAACATTTTCTTCTCTATCGGTAAATGTTAAATTATCCCTACTGAAAAATCTCAGGTGAGATTTCAGGTGAGAACTCAGGTGAGATCTCGTGCCAAAATCTCATCTTGAGATTCTGCTGCAGATGCTGAAAAAAAATCTTACATAAATTAAAAATCAGTCTTTCGAGTATTGGAAATTGCCTAATAGGATGTTTTACCCCTCAGATGAACTCAAAAATACACATTCTGAAGTATTTTAAGCAATTTTTCAACACTCGAAAAGCTGATTTTTAATTTATGTAAGATTTTTTTGCAGCATCTGCAGCAGAATCTCAGGTGAGATCTCATGCCAAAATCTCACCTAAGATTCTTCAGTTGGGTTGGGATCCCTAAAATTTGGATATCCAATTAACAATTAACCCTCGAAGATCCAATAAAATCTCGGAAGAAAGTTTTAGTAGTCCTTACTCCAATGCGTAACCGCAGTCACCACTTTGAATCTTGCGATTTTAGAATTGATTTTGTTTCAATAATCCCGCAAAAATCCTCTATACGTTCGCGAGCATTAATTTAATACATCATAATTATTCCATGCCCACAGGAATGCGTAAAGAACAAAGCCCTGTCGTCGTTGATGGCGACGAAGAACGTGACCAAGGAGGAGGCGCTGAAGGCGATCGAGGAGGTCTTCCCCAAGTGTTACACCGACCTCGAGCCGATTGGCCGTCGATGCCGGCGCAACTCGCCCGATTTCGAGCACGCCTTACTCGAGGCGCCCATGTACGGCTACGACTACACGCTGTGAATCGATGCGATTCTGCGCACGTACATATGTGTGTGAGTGAGAATAATTGCATATTTTAGGATACGAGACAATTACTATGTCCTCTGTTAACATCTGTAAAGCTGTACATATATATATATATATATAAATGAAAAAATATACCATGAGTTCGATGGGAAATTGCTGCAGAGTTATTGGTTTTTATTTTCAGGTATATGCATGATGTGTCTTTCGTGTAAAAATAGCAGTCGTGGTCGATCGGTAACGGTTTTTTTTCCTGGGTTCGTAAAAAGTCGCAATAGGAATTTTTGGAATACGTTAACATGTACTTTTATAGTTAAGTATCGGATAATACGGTTCTTGGTAGATTCGAAAGACGTAAAGAGATTCTAATTTAAACTGTACGGTCGAAACGTGTGCAAAAATAAATAAGGAAAACGCGCAATTTTTCGAAAACATGATTTTTGGAATAAAAATAAACGATTAGTGCATATAAAGTTGTTATTTAGGTAAACGTATACGCACAAGTTTTATTTTTAATAAGGAAAGTTAGTCTGCATGATAAGTTAAAGGAAAAGATTGTTTTTATAATTTGAAAATTGTTTCCTGTTTGTTTTGATTTTTATTTATCCTGCATAATAATTACTTGCTGCAAGAGAAGGTCCCATTATCTTATTTTAACTATCACCGTGACAGATTATATAGAATCAGTCATCGCGTAACGTAGATCGGTATATAATTATAGTCAATTAGAATATTCTTGATTATCTATTTCATCGAATTATGTAGAATTAATTAATACATTATGCACCCCTCTGATATTCTTTAATTTTTTTAAACGTTTCTACTTCTGAAAAAGAGTCATTACAGATTACTGCACAAGTTTTGATTATTTTTAATAGCTTTTTAATTTTTAAAAATTATCACTATTATGAGCGTGCGTAATGGATTGAAAAACTGCAAATGACTTGCGAAAATCGATAGGGGATAAAGGAAAATATCAGAATACCGTAAGTATACGTAATTTCGCACGCACTGTCTTGAGGCCACAAATTTAGAAATTAAATTTGATTTTGAAATAACAACATAAATTAAAAAATAGTTTCTTATATTGAAGAACTGCAAACGTGATTCTACATATCTACGCACTATGAACGCACCCTTATTTTAGTATATAGCAGCATTTTTTTCGTTCACTTATATTGAGTTTCCAAATCCTTCCTTAATTATTTAACAATATTATTAGATTGCCAGTTTCGCCAATAACTATTGACTCCGGAAATAAAGAAAATCCCAGCACTGTATTAACTACTACTAACACCACTTATAACCGTAATGAATCTATATTTTATAGTACCGCATCATTCTTACGGTATAAATCTGACCTCGGTGATCTTCGAGTAAGTAAGTATTTTTTTATATTTTAGAAGGAAAATATTCAAATTTTCTCGTGTTATCGTGCGTTTTGAATATCAACTACATTTTTTATTCAAACTACGCACTGGAATCATTTGTAATAAATTTAACAAATACAATTCACTTGCCAGCAATGCACGCATTAATTGCTTCCTTGGATTGTAAAAAACTTTTTGAAACGCCTACAATATCTGACAGAGAAAATGGGTGGGATCATGCACGTGGGAAGTCAAAAAAAGGCATCTTGTTTGCAAGTCACTGCGAGATAGCATAAAAAATGAAAAAATTTGTAATTAATGTAGCCATTAGCTAGACGATGTTATGAAAAAAGCTGCTGCTTCTTTGCATTTTAGAAATTGAATAATGCCGGATTCGAGAATTACAAGCTTAATAAATTAGATTAAATAGGTACGCGGTGCATTTTTTTGCGACGAGTCGGCGCGCATACATCTTAATAATATTGAAAAAATTGATTTTTTTTTGTTTCAATTATTCGTATTCGTTCAGAGAGTTGGAATCAATGTATATTTTTGAAATGATTTCGCAATAAATTTCTAAATAAAATGTCGGATCAATAAAGTCATAGATTTATGTTCGACAATAATTATAAAATAAAATTGTTAAGAAGCATGTGAAAGGAGGTCACAAGACTGGAATATCACGACTCATTGAAGTTTTATAGGTACATGCATTCCAGAATTTTTGTTGTCTACGAAAGTAACGTGTCACTCCTGCGTCAATTGTCTTAAAAAATAATTTGTTGCTTACAATTCTTTTTAATGATAATAAAATGATAATAGTCGATGCAACAGAATTAATTTACTTTCTACAATCCATTTGTTTCTCCTCAAAATGCGCCTCTAATTCCTATTACGCAGTGTAACAATTTAATTTACATAACTAACATCATGCGAACATCAATTTTTTTTCCAAACGACACAATAATATTAGATTAGTCCTTACAAAAGAGGCGCCGCACTGATAGAAACTTTGTATTATTCATCGAGCTGCCATGTATTTTTATGACGCTTAATTTAATATATCCCACATTAAACGTATCCCGGAATCCCGGCGGGTAAGTACTATGTGTACTGTTTCTCTTAATTGTACGGCATTAATATTAATTTATGACGGAGATACACGTGTGGCCAATCATAGCAAGCGTTAATGCGGAGTTATGGTAATTTCGTCATAACTACGCTACCCCGAGGTCTGACTTGAACATTACCGCGATTATTGTTCGCGTGCTTTGCATGTCGTACGTTGCTGTTGACGTTAAACAACCGCGTTTTCTGTATCATTTATTGTCGCGTTATAGATACGTTGTCATAATCGAAGAAACATTGAGTATAATTTCTAATCAAGTAGGTAAACGTTTATTCATGCTTTAAACTGATTTTATTTAATTTAATTTAATAATCTTGTGCGCACGTATCATTTAGAAGAATGAATGTTAAGTCTGATCGAAATAAGCGAAATTATTACTATTATACAATTGTTCAAACTATAACATTATTTAAATTAAACAACGCTATGGAGCATTGTTTCAATTTGGTCTTCTTATTTATAATTATTAGGAAACATTTAAATTTCAGATCGCTCATGCCTATAAATTCTTAGTAAAAAAGAAAAAAAAATTAAATATTTAAATAAACGTCTTCTGAGTAAATAAATAAAGGCAATGCTTCACAAATCACAGCTTTTATCTTTCGAATGGCTATATGACCATTTTATCCTTGCGAAAATAAAAAACTCCGTGTTTCACCGTACGCACAAAGTATCCTCGCGAATGCAGAGAAAAAAAAGCTCTCTTAATTGATCTGACATTGGAACCGTGCATTTTTCAAATTTAAGAGGAAAACCAAACGGGGCTATTGATAAATCGAAAGAAAATTTTTTCGCGTTTCATAATTGTCGCTTAAAATCTGACGCAATATAACGCTTTTGAATATTCCTAAGTATATCGCAATTTCAATATATTTTGTACAACGCACACACAAACAATTCTCGCGAGTGCCTCGGGAGAACTAATAATTATGAATGAGAATTGTAAAAATTCTACGCTTATAATTACAGCGTTGCGTATAGCTTTAGTCCACTTATACCGTCGTTCAATATCACGAATCGTATAACGGGAATGTCATACCGGATCATGCATATTAACAATAGCTCGACGTTTTTCAGTTTCGTTTTCCTCGATTAACATTTTCGCGCGTAATCTGAATCTTTTTCCCTGTTCGGAATTAGCCGATTGAAAAAAAAAACTTCACCGGTTGGCATTGCGGGTGTGTTACCGCGAAAAAATGTTTATTAATGCTAGTATGTAGTGGGATGAAAAACCGTTGCGCGAGCGACGCTAATTTATTTATTTACATCATTATTGCGTTGGTGGAATTAGGTATTTATGTAATTTTTGGGACGGATGAAAGCGTTGGTGATTATCAGCTTTTTGAGGGTTCGATCGTGGCGATGAAGCATAGATTTTATTAATAATTATCGTGTAACGGGTTTGCAATGTCGATTTCTTCGGCCACATGTGTATGGATGTGTAATGAATAATTAACTACTCGTTATTCAATAGTTATAATAAGTTGAATTAAAATATTCATAGGAAACTGGTACTGTATCATTATGTCAAAGGGTATAAATCAGTTCTGATAATCTACATCTTATTGAGATTAGAATTTTTCTGGTTCAAAACGATCTTAGAGATCTTTACCCTGGTAGAAACCTTAACAACATGTTGGCTAATTGTTGGTTAATTTTGGAATTAAAAACGTCACTAACCCATTATTTCGTTGTTAAAGATAAATATTCAATTTTCGTTGATAAGAATATATTCTATTGTCAATATTTGAACATGTAATTATAATTTTAACCCCTTAACTGGCAATGGATCATATATGTACAAAAAAAAGTCGTGCCAAATCTAGCAATGGATCATATCGACGCTCCCTACGAAAACTAGCACCTTTTTTGGCCTCCTTACGAAGACTAGCACATTTCAGACAACTGCAACGAAAACTAGCATAACTCACGACTTTGCCGCGAATACTAGTACAATTCGCGGCAAAGTCGTGAGTTATGCTAGTTTTCGTTGCAGTTTTCTGAAATGTGCTAGTCTTCGTAAGGAGGCCAAAAAAGGTGCTAGTTTTCGTAGGGAGCGTCGATATGTACATATTTGAATAACTTTTGCAATTCTCAACGGATTTAGACAAAACTTGGTATACAACTGTTTTGAGGTCGCTGAATCTGAATCTGACATCAGCATTATTATTTACGGCTACCAGTTTTGGCACGAAAAGTTGTAAAAGTCGCACCAGTTAAGGGGTTAACGGTTAACCAACAAAAATGATTAATTTTCTACCAGGGTTATGGATAAAAAAAAGACTTTTTTGAGTTTAATTAATTTTGTGTTGTGATGATTATTTTCATGCGTGGTTTGAAAGTTGCTAAAGTTTTATGAAACTTATAACTGACAAACCCTGGGTTTTCGAATTTTCCCTAAAATACAAATTATCCTTGCATATATAAAATGGAGTATATGAATAATGAATACATGAACACGAAGGAACAAGGACAATATGTTTGATTCAATCGAAAATGACGAAATGACGATGATAAATATGATAGTATTTTTCGTTAAATTAAATAAAAAATCTGCAAAAATAATAACGATTATTATTATTTTATTTTAATTGTATTAGCTACTCTTTTTCAGGTCGAATAATATGATTGGATAGATTTCAAATCCGTTTTATTTCATTATAATCAAATTTGGGAGCATGAAAATACTTGGACGAATACGTCCTACACTGAGAAAAAAGTTTAGAAAAAATCATTAATAATTTTGTAAAAATTATTGTACTTTCTGGGAAAGCCATCACAAACTGTGAAAACTCAAAAGATTACCATACTTTATAAGAAATTTTGCTAAAAAGATAGGAAAATTTACTATAAGTACTATAAAATTTACTGTAAAGTATGGCTATTTTTAAAATTTTTTTACAGTTTGTGGTAGCTTTATCAGACAGTATAATAATTTTTACAAAACTTTTTTCTCAGTGTAGTATAGACGCCAAAGGGTTAAAAATATCTGGTACTGATTGTGTTTAATAAAAATTACAACTGTAATATCATTATATTTCTCATCTATACATAATTAATTCAACTCCAAATAACTCAAAATATATTTCTGACCTATGTTTTTAACAAAATTTATTACAAAGCCTTTTCAAGGAGGAAACATAAAACTACATTCATAATCCACCAACTACAACCTCGATCCCCCATATCCGGCAACCCGACCCGTCGAAAAAATAAATCCACCGCAATCATCCATCCCCCACGCTCTTTCTTTCATTTTCAATAAAGCCCTCTCCACATCCTCCTCCCGCCGCCGGTTATTTTCATCGCTCTAATTTGATCAATTTTTACATGCGCGCACGTACGTCGGATGGCACTTGCAAGTACACGCACCCACACACTCACGCGTAAATAAGTATAGCGATCATATAATTAATGGGCGACGAAGCGCGCCGCCACTGCGGCACACGAGCGTATGTATGTATAACCGGTCTACGGCTTTTACTTTCCAGCAAAATTCTGCTCAAATCGTTAAGTATATTATAAAAAGTGTTGCGCAAGAGGGATACGAAATGTAGCTGCGGAATTAAACGTGAGGTGGTTGCCCTACATGCGAGCGTGTCATAAAGTCCGGCGAGAGTGGCGGTGTGTTGGTATTATTATTATTATAGAGGAGATGGAATGATTAGCGGATTGATTTAATGTAAACAATGCGGTACCGGATTGTACATATTATAGCGCGATTTTCGCTAGTGTTACTTTGCTACGATTGTTGTAGTTATACTAGAAAATATATAGTAACATTTTAGATTAGTTATTACAGTCCCTAGCAAAAATTTTAAAATGTAAATAAATGC
The DNA here is from genome assembly GCA_036365515.1 of Torymus aiolomorphi. Classification (NCBI taxonomy): domain Eukaryota; kingdom Metazoa; phylum Arthropoda; class Insecta; order Hymenoptera; family Torymidae; genus Torymus; species Torymus aiolomorphi. Next base: position 247,288,709 of record CM070873.1, on the reverse strand, counting down.
AGGTAAATGTAAAAAAAATGTAAAAAAGTGTACATGCTGGATTTCGGACGTTTTTTACATTTTTTTATCCTTTTCTACACTTTCTTTACACTTTTTTACATTTTTTTACACTATCTTACAGTTTTTTAATATTTTGTTATACTTTCTTTGATACTCATAATTCAAAAATTCTTTTACAGTTTTTTAGACTTCTTTACATTTATTAACATTTTATGACAGTTTTTTTTTTATATTTATTAACATTTGATTATAGTGTTTTTACATTTCTTTACATTTATTAAGACTTTATTATACCTTTTTTTACACTTTCTTACATTTTTTTACAGTTTTTAACATATTCTTGCAGATTTTTTCTACTTTCTTACAGTTGCTTATATTTTTTTTTACATTTTAATAAGTTTTTTTACACTGTTTTACTGTTTTTAAAACCTTTGTACACTTTTTTTTACATTTTTTTATATTTATAGATTATTATGGTTTTTTTTATTATTTTTAAGTGTAAAAAATGTAAAATATGTCCGAAATCTAGCATTAAACTACATTTTATTACACTATCTTATACACTTTTTTACACTTTTCTACACTTTTCTACATTTACTAAACAATTTGTTACACTTTCGATTTTTGCTAGGAGTGCTATAATAGAAGTTGGATAGCGGTAATCTAAGCTTTTATTATTATTTTGTTTACTTAATCAAAGTTTAGTAATCTCAAGACAAGATTTTTCATGAATATTTTTATTACAACATAATGGAACTGAACTAAAAAACCCCGTTAATTAGTTAACCACAGGGCGAGTGAAATAATTCTCGAGGACAAAAGTTGACCGAGAACGGGGACGACGACTGTATACTCACATTTTTATAAGTTTGTACGAGAGAGAAAACATAAAAGTAAAGGAAACGAGGTCGGACGAATTAAACAATGGCAAAGTGCGTCGTTTTTCTCTTCTTCGCAAAAACGTTAAGCACTGCGAGGTGGTTTCCATTCGATGATACGCGCAACATCGACCCGTTGTTACCAGTAGATATGCAAATCAGAGAAATTCTTAACGTAACTTTACAAAATGTTACCATCAGAATCGTTCACACGAACAATTTAGCCGTTCGTTATTTTTAAATTCAAAACGTGTGCCACTTTCAAAAGCGAAAATTTCATCTCGTTAATCATACGCTCGGGCGCACAAAAGCGCAAAATAAAATCTCATTATCAGTCTAAATCTTTGTGTTACAGTTTACTGGAACGCTCGAGCGCGCGCGCGCGCTTACGCAAATGAGAATAGAATAAGGTCATTTCAATCTTAATAAATAATTCGATGCCGCGCGCAGACGCGTATTTCGTCATACATTTTCAATATCAAACATTTTATTATCCCACGTACGGTTATGACCAAATTTCACGGTACACCTGATTTTCAAAAATCTACAAAAAAAAAGGTAGCGATAATTCCTTTGTATATGTATAAAATTTCTCCGACCAGACAAAGATTGCCGCCTTTGTAATGGCGGGCAATTACCCAGTGCGCAAACAAGCCATAAATTATAACCAATAACCGCCGTCAATGTCGCGCGCAGCCGATCGTCGCGGTATATAGGCGTGTACTCCACCCAGGGGATTCGCGGCGAGCGAGTGACCCTGCAGGTGCGGATCGACGAAAGCGCGTATTTAATTGCCGGATGGACGAGGCGGTGTCGACGGTTTGCTTTATTGGCGGATGGTTAAGGTTATTAGAATCGATGTCGAAAAAAATTAAAAGTTCTTTGTATAGGTTTAATAGAATTATTAAGGGATAAAGCGAACAATTAACGTGTTTGAAATTCCGAACGTTCGTAATGAACGAAATATTATAATTTAAAGTTTCTAATTTTGGTTAGAATTCATGTGTGGTTTAAATGGTGAGTGCAAGAGTGAGGAGTGAAGGGATACCGTTATTATCATTTTTTAAATGTATTAAGTAGCCAAATTCGGCTAAATCTGAAAATGGCAAAAATCTTTCGTTCACTATGAACGTTCGAAATTTCAAGTACATAACAATTATGTACTTTCTTTTCTAATGCGCATTTTAATCAATGAACAGAAAACTATAGCTATATAGATTTTGTAATCTGCTAGATTTTAATGATATCTGAATTTTAAAGTCGGCTCGGTCTTGCCTCATTTTACGGGATTCTCAGTAAAAATTAATAAAAATGTTACTAATGGCGATACAACTACATTAATTTTCTTACATAATACACAAATTTATGATGAATGAAATCTTGTTCTCCGCGTAGTTATAAATCCAATAACGAATTAAATTATATCCGTGCATTTAATCTCTTATACTATCGTCAACATTAAAAACTTTATACCCAAATGTCTTTGCTCACCATTGCACCCTTTTTCAAATTAGTTTTTCAAATTAGTTCGCTTTGGAAATGGTATTTTCATAATAAAAATTACCAGTGACTATCATTTATTTATTATTCCTTTCTTTGATCCACAATTAAAATTAATCACGATTTTGCGTATAAACATTATATTAAGGTGACTCCGGCGCGATATATATGTATATAAATATACAAATTTTGTACTATTCTTACCTCACGTGTTATAATTTGAGAAACAATATAGTATGAAACAAGGGTTCTTGAAGTAATGAAAAAAAAATGTTTTCAAAGAAATTTGAACATTGTTAAAGAAGATATTGCCAATTGAAAAAAAGGTAAACAAAACCAATAAATCTTTTTCATTTTTCATCCGATTTTAATTTGCAAGGTCTTATTTTATTCCTCGTTCAATTTCAGGGGGACATAGCGATATAAAAATTAGAAAATTTTCAAAACCAGCAAAGTTATAAGCAATTTTTTGTAGATTTGTGACTGAATTTTATAAACAAACAAATTTTCTCATTTTTATATCGCTACCTCCACCTGAAATTGAACAAGGAACACCTTGCAAATTAAAATCGGATGAAAAATGAAAAAGATTTATTGGTTTTGTTGATTTTTTTTTCAATTGGCGATATCTTCTTTAACAATATTCAAATTTCTTTGAAAAAAATTTTTTTTGTTACTTCAAGAACCCTTGTTTTATAATACTCGTATATTGTTTCTCAAATTATAACATGTGAAGTAAGCATCGTAACAAATTTGTATATTTATAGATTATATATATTGCGCCGGAGCCACCTTAAAAATAAAAAAAAAAAAACAAGACATTGAAAACGCACAAAAAACTTGCAACACCAGATTCGTCGCAATCGACGTCCACCTTTCATGAATCCCAAACATTGAATATGATAATCTAAAACTGAATTAAATCACTCTATCTAATCATATATCAAAAACATATTGCATAAAGCCGAATAACGCGGTGTAACGCGCTAAAAGAGTATAAATGGGTCAAAACCAGCCACCTCGTAATAAACGTTCACTTTCAGCGTATCGCGAGCTGCGCGACTGCACCAAAACATAATCCCGCTTTAAATTCTCTTTGAACAGAGCTACGCATTAATAGCAAATCGCAAGCCGCGTGCAACTACCCGCATTCTCTTCAAATCAGGTGTACTTAAACTTTCAAACATGACTCTGGCATTTTGAAAAACACTGCAGCGTGATGGAACTTCGCGCACGCGCGTGTATACCTTTCCAACGCTTATTTCGTAACCCGGGTTTCGAGGCTGCATGCGCATAAGTATCTTATTGTGCGAGGCACGGGAAACCTTTCCGAAATTTCGGCAAGACAAGTGCTCGTGTTATTTGTAATTTTGAGAAAGTTAAATTGAAAATTCATGACAAGAGTTGTCTTTGTACGAGAGAAAAGTTTATTGGAATTGGGACACTGACGGGGTATCGTTTTTTATACGATCAGTCATGGATATGTAGGGTTTACATAATACGTTTTTACGTATAACCGTGGGAAAAAAAATTAGTTTTGTAACTGGAGCTAATTGTATAGCGAAGTACTATACAGTTGCATTCCTTTTAACGATTTTTAATGGAACAAATGACATTAACATATGTTATATATACAGCTGCAGTTTATGCAGATTGCTTAACGAAATTGCATTAATTTTATATTCATACTTTTTTTTTTTAATTATATAATAGTTTTTTAACAGTGTGATATTTTGTTAATTAAATAGGTAAAGCTAACTACACTTATTTATGGCTAAGTCTAACTATGTACAATGAAATAAATTTTTTTTTTCAATTCTCGTTAAAGATCATCTTAGAATTATCGTAAAAAAAAAATTTTTTTTATACCAACGAGGAAACGTTAAACCGTGAATAACTGGAATAAAATGCCGTACCGTTAAAATTCCGTAGTTTTTTTTTCAGTGATTGACGTTATGGTCAAATAACTATTGCTTTTTTTTCTTCTTTTTTTTTAGTTTTTAACATTGTGAGAAATTTTAGAAAAAAGGACATTGAAAATATAGATATTTTGTAAGTAAAAGTTGCATGTAAATAGATAATTTGGAAAGTCAAATTTCTGATGTTTCAGAAATGTATAGAATAAAAACTGTTGAATTATGTCTATAATAAAATTAAAATGTATTAAAAGTATATTAACTGTATAACCGGATTACCTCGAGATTTTAAAAATTAGCTTATGTTTTAGGATTTTTCAAATATTCATTGGCCAATTTAATTTTAATTCTTCAAGTAACTATAATAATAAAGAATCTATAAACTCTATGGAACATAGCATGTTTTGAAACCAACGCTTGTATCTGCAACTGCAGCTCACGAGTTTCAATTTTATAATTTGCGTTGCGTTTGCTCGATCTGGATCACTGAACTCTGAATTCTCACTCGGCGTGTACTTAGTCAGTTTTATTGCGCGATTTCGTTTTTCTTTAACAAGTTCGTTATCAATCGCCATTTCACGAGCAAAACAAAAATGTTATCATAGATTAATATGGTATTTGGCAAGATTAATTAAATAGTAACAATAAGTTGATGAATATTTTAAATAAAATTAATTAATTTCAAATCTTTGTATCTTTGTTATCTTTCTATATTTACTGTCAGAAAACTTCCAGATATATAGGTATGCAAGGTGTGTATTTGGAAACGTAAAATGTAAACACAATATATATATATATATAAGGAAGTTTTCTAACAGTGTATCTAAGGAGAACCAAGAATTAATTATTTTCTCAGTACGTCAAGTTTGTCCATTTCTATTTTTGTCATTTTGTTAGTTCTAGGGTATATTAATAAGTATTTTTCAATAAAAAAAAACAAAACTTTTTAAAATATTTTTGAATCAAAATAAACTCCAAACCCAAAAGCTCATGGCTCTAATATAAAAATGCCACAAGACCTCTGCTTTTCCAGTAATCCAATTCAGCTGCAGTTAAAAATCCTTCGTTAGCTGCTCCTTGGCAGTATCTGTAAATCAATTGAAAAACTTGATATTCAAAAAAGAAGAATCGCTCTTCCATTTTTTACTTATTACTCTTCAGTAGGTCAAGTTTATCCACTTGTAGCTTTGTTATTCTTGTAGCTTTCATGTATTTTACAAGTCTCCTTGTTTTTTCCTATCAAAATAATCTTCAGAGAAGAAATCATCGACCAATTTGAACTATTACTACGTGAAAAGTCTATATTAAATCTATTCAATCATATTATAAATCGGGATTTTCAGTTTAATTAACGCTCAACTTCAACTCTTTTTAGGTGTCTCCGGCGTTTTTTACTTATATTCACAAATTATAATTTGAGAAACAATATAATATGAATAAAGGGGTTTTGAAGAACAAAAAAAATGTTTTCAAAGAAATTTCAATATCGTTAAAGAAGGTATCGCCAATTGAAAAAAATTCACCAAAACCCATAAATATTTTTCATTTCTCATCCGATTTTAATTTTAAAATACTCATTGTGTTCCTTGTACAATTTCATATCAAGAAACCCAAATGAAAATTGAAAAAATTTCAAAACCTGCAAAGTTACGTCTAATTATTTATAAAATGCATGCACGAATCAGATAATGCAACGAAATAAACAAGTGGATGAAACTTTGCAGGTTTTAATAATATTTTAATTTTCATATCGATATGACACCACATGAAATTGTACAAGGAACAAAATAAGTCCTTCGAAATAAAAATCGGATAAAAAAAATGAAAAAAATTTATGGGTTTTGTTGATATTTTTTTTCACTTAGCGATATGTTCTTTACCAATATTATCAAATTATAATATGTGAAGTAAGCATTGTAAAAAATTGGTAAATATAAGTCTCAAATTCCACATTCTCCTCTCTATATATAAAAACCTTTTTTAGTAATCATCAAAACCATGAAAAAGAATATTTTAAATGATAGCAAAGATATATCGTCGCGCGGTACGAAGAAAGGCCAACTTATAGAAGAGCCAGCCGAAGAAAAGCCAGTTTCACGCGAAAAAGGCCAAAAATGTGCCCATTCTTTGGCATTTTTTGCGCGAAACTGGCTTACTTTTCTTCGTCTAATTCTTCAAAGTTGGCTTTTCTTCATACCGCGCTACGATATATAGAAACAGGTCACCTTATAATTAATTAAAAATCTTCGCAACACATCCAGAGCACAACATTTTCCTACACCCACCCCTTTTTCAAAAATAACGTGTGCAAATTCGCGTGTCATAGCCTTATCAGTGTAGGTCATACCCCAGCCTCAACAGCCACCTGCCAAAGAACCGGCCAAACCTGCACCTCCCAAAAAAAAACCACCTCTCTCCCCCTCTCCGATTCCCCCCAACGAAAAAGAACACACCAGCAGCACTCTTTCGCTCTCCCGCGCCAGTGCGCTAGTGACCACGCCGGTGGGCGCACACGACACGCGCGCGTCTACACAATAGAGGGAGAGTGTAGCCAGGCAGTCGAGGTAACGACTCGCTCTTGCAGAGTCATTCGGCCGTCGCAGCTGCAGCACTCGCGGCGCGTTAAAGTGTTACACCAGGTAGCAGCCGAACCCAGGGATTTTATATATTCTACGTCGTCGTCGAGGATACAGGTGTCGGAAGATGTGTGCTTAGGGCGCGGCGGTGAAGAGGAAGCGCAAAGGTCAGTGCGGCGATGATTTTTTTATTGGTAATAATAATTTTAAATTGAAACGGATGCGCGCGCGCCGAGCGGCGGCAATTGTACCGACCCACACTGGGGCCGAAAGGTTCAAAACCACCTAGAGGTCACAGTTCTTAACTGAATATCAAAATTTTTAAACAGAAACTTTTGTGACCAAATACTGAAAAGGGCTACGAAGCCTAATTTTCAAAATATGAAGCTATCAATCGCTAAGAGTTCATGAATGAAGGGCTTAAACATGGAATATTTATGGCATTTTTGGGATTTACAGGTTAAAAGTTTAACGTTATTGATGGATGAGGTAGATTTTTATGATTCCCTAGATTTATAGGTTCATTTTTTGGAAAATCAGACATTGTAGGTCTCTTCGATAATTGGTCACGAATGTTCCTATTCAAAAAATTTGAAATTCCGTTGAGAATTATCACCTCTAGGTGGTTTTGAACCAAAGAATCTGTATGGCACCACTGTGCGCCCGCATGACGCTGGGTATTGTTGGAAGATATATTATTTAACGAGGTGTAGGGGATTTTTTTTTTAGAGCGGGAGGATGAGCGGCGGGGAACGGGATTCGAATTTATTCCTATCGGGACGAGGTCTTGATGGGTTGGGGTAAAGCGTGTTTTTACGGTGTTATAGAGTGAGGAAAATAGGAAAATCTGCGGTTATTTCAGGCAATGTATTGAGCTAAATTGAAGTATAACATCTCATAGTGTACTTTCTATAATTGGGTGTATCTTTAAATAATGTTTCGAAAGTTAGTGTAGATAGAAAACGTAAATGTGTAATATCTCTGGTATAAATTATAAATGTTAATAACAGTTAATAACTGTTAAAAATTACTTGAAACTGTTTATAAATGTTACAAAATGTAGGATTTTGGACACATATTCAAATAGTTTTTAGCAGTTTTAAACTGTTTCAAATAGTTTCGTTAATAGGGTGACTTCACCAGTGAAGGAATGAATAAGAAAATTGTAACTTTTGTTATTAATTAAGTGGTTTAAAAATGGATTAAAAGTAAAACCCTTTTGAAATTTATGTTCTAAAATGTTCAAACTTTACGTCGGTGAGTAAATTTTGAATAAAGAATCAAAGTAAAAATTTTATTTAATGAAAATCTGTAAATATCTCCTAAAAACCAGTAAAGGAACACGCAATTTTAGTATCTAAATACGTTTCACCAGTGAAGGAATACATCACTAGTGAAGAAACACTTAATAACGTCGATTTTATGATTTTATTCTTAACAAGATAATTTCTTTTATGCAGAATCTTTATATAAAATAAAATAAAAATTTTCAAGGATTCGAAAATTATCGTCATGTTGGATAAGCAATACATAGAAAGCTTGACATTTTCATACATATAAAGAAAATGTTCGTTAGCTGGTGACTGTTCCAATACTGGTGTAGTCACCCTATATGCGTAATGAAGTTTCGCTCAATATTGTTGAAGAAAATTGTCGATTTTTGGAAAAATTTTAAGCAGTGTTAATAAAAAAAATTGTAGTAGGCACGTTTATAAAAATAAGTATTTTAAGACAATTTTTCTCATATTATGTCCATGTACAATTATTTTACAGTAACAGCTATCATCTTCTCTTATCGAAGTTAATATATTAGATTCATTTACCACAATTACAACCGAAACCATTAAAATCATAAATTAATTCCTTACTTCCTTTATGCCAGTTTTATGTTAGTGCACTCAAAAATCAAATCGCTACACACACTGCCAACATAATAATAATGAACATTTAGGAAAATCTGTCCGACAATTTTATACATATATATCCCTAGTTCAGTCACCCATTCGTCATTGCGCAAACCTCCGCGATGATTATGTCGAAATAACATTCTCTCTCCAAAGTATAGACGCAAATTTTAATCACATTGCAAAATAAAATTCACGTTTCCTCGGTTCGTACAATCCGAAATCGCCTCCAACGAAACTTACTTTTTCCCCTCCAGGAATCAACGTAGCTCGATTCGTCCTTTCACGCGCATGGTAATCGGAATTCAGATTTCCGCGTGCAGCGGCAGCAGTCGATGACAAATGCGTCTGTACCAGTTTGCCACCGGATTGAACCATTACTCCGTATTATACCCATGAGTGTATGTACACCTAATCCGCGCGGCATTAAGGCAACGTTTGTCATCGTGCGCGCGCGTAGCTGTCCGTCGCGATCAATCAAGTTCAATTTGCGGCTTATCTAATCGCGATGGAAAGCGGACTCGCAAATGCGTTTTTCCTTTCTTCGCGGTGTGCATATTTTCGGTGAGTTGAATGGTTCGTTAATGATATTCCGTTATGTGTGTGTATGAGAGAGAAGATTAGCTGAGCGTAAATGGCGTTTCTATGATTACGCGGGTACAAAGTGGAATTGCCGATTGGGAAAGGATAATAATTTACAGTCGATCGGTTATATACACGCCGCAAAATTAACGTATACCTATGTAATGTTGCTAATATTGTTATTGGCGAGATTTTTGTTGTGACGTTCGCGTCGATGTAAAGCGAAAATCGAGATCGGGAATTCGAATTGGAAAAACATCGAAAAAAAGATTGTAAACAGGCAGAGAAAAGCGACGAGCTAAAAAACTTATTTTTGTTGATGTCAAGGCAAGGTATATAGAAACCTTTCCGAATTCTTTTACGAAATGAAAAAAAAAAAGAAAAAAAAAACACGAGGTCGATCGGTATTGACAAATCGGTATATTTTTTCAATCGGAAAGTAAGTAACATCGTGATATTTTAATTTGTAATAAGAAAACGATTTTTCCACTGTTACATTTCAGAGCAAAATCAACATCTCGCAACAACGACAGTAACCGAAAAATAAAACCGCCGCATTTCGTCACTACACTTCGGTTTCAGAACCTTCGAACCTCCTTTCATACCGATTTCCAAATCCCCATATGCATCTATCAACCATCACCTTTATAACAACTCCAATCCACGTTATTACAATATAATCACCAGAATTCGGTCAATCGGCAAGTCCATTTATGCGATATTTCGCGTTTCCTCGTGCAGTCGGAGAAAGTCTGCGCACGCACTTAAGTACGCGGCATGAAATATGGAATTAGCGGGGCTCCTTTTTTTTCCCTCGCACGCTAGCGCGCGTGATTGATGCAGTAGCCGGCGTGTGTGTAAGTACTTTTTTATCCTCCTTGTTTCTGAATGAACGTACGAATTTCTCTCTCTCTCTCGGGTGTACGGTAAGGTCGTTGCGCTCGCGCGCGCGCGCCTTTCGATTGTAAGTATACTTACGTGTTGTAATTGTTACTACACGCGTTTTGCGACACCTCGAGTGTAAAGTCCCGCAGTTGTTGTGAATTCACAGTGCGATTGACGTCGTAATGTAACGGCGAAGGTTGCCGGCAGGTGCAGGTTCGGGCGAAGAAAAAAGGTGACGCGAGTGTTTCCGCTCGATGGGTGTAGAGGTGTGATTGCGGGTCGCGGGTTGGTAAATTTTAACGGGCGGGGAAAAAGAATGTTGATTTGTGACCTGATTTTGGTAAAGAAGTGTACGAATTGTTAATGACGTTCTTATACACTGAAAAAGCCTCAAAATCTCGCTTAAAAATCAGAATAGCATTAAAGTTTAGTTTAAAAAATTGTCTGTTTTACCTTTAAAGCGGTTGTAAGGATCATATTCCCTTTTTTTTATTATTCCTTCTAAAATGCCGAAGAAAATGCATTTTAATTTTATTTTTTGATAAAAACTTTTTTTACGATAACTTCTTATTCAAAATCTTATACGTGTGTTGTGCGAAAATTGTTGTTGTAATCAATTTTTGTTAAAAAGTGTACATAGAATGCACTGAGATTCGCACATTGGCAGACCTGTTTACTTGTCGCTCTGTACCTATAGTATTGATGTAAATTGTGCTACTGGAACACGTGTGAACATTAAAAAAAAAGTGTGCTAGTGAATATTTTAAACAGTGGGCAGTTGTAGCACTTCAACATCATGAATTCCAAAAATGAAATTGCCCAAGTTAGTGCTTCCACAAGCAGCACACAACATAAAGTTACATACTCCAATGTCACTCCCAAAACTGTAATTCCAAGGAAAGATCAAGCCGTGGAAACTTAACGCAGTGGAAGGATTGACTATCGACGACAATTTAGATAAAGTCGAACAACTAACTGGTATAAAAAATGTCAGGAATATCTCAAAGATCTCACGTAATAGAGTTTGCTTATACTTAGTTAAGTCATCAAAATTAAGGGTTATGTACTAAAAATTAGAATGCTCATTAACAATAATAAAAGAGTTGTTATATTTAATGTACAACCCGTAATCTCCAATGGCATTATAAAGGAGGCCCTGCAAAAGAGGGGCATATTGATTCTTTCATAAATGAAATCCGTGCAAGCTCTACAAAGCCAGGTAGATCTCACATCACGTCCTTTCGTCGTCAATTCAACGTGTCTGGAAAAGACGAACAGCTGATTCCAGAAACGCTGCAAATAATTTACGAGGACACCACCTACTGGACATACCTTTCAACAGATTTCGCTTCATGCTTTATATGTAAACAAACCGGGCATATCTCCAGAAACAGCCTCTGGTGAAATGAAAACATTGAAGAAAAACATTAAATTCCTCGGAAACCATCGACCTAGCTAATACCACAAATATAAACAAAACAGTGAATAGTGATCAACAAAACCTACAACAAATCGATACCTCGAATCCGAAACGGGCTCTCTCAATAACAAGTAGCGACGCATCAACAATTTTACAACCAGCCGCTGCCTACTTTGAAAATGCAAAAAACTAAATTCCTGACTTACTAAAAACCAGTCTTAATAGCTCAACGAAAAGCAAAGAAAACGAAGACACCGTAGATAGCTACAAACCCTTTAGAAATAATGGAAATTATAAATAACGTTTATCCGCTCGTGCAAGATTCTAGATTAAAATCCAAACTCACAAGATTGAAAAACAAAATTAACACCAAAACTCAAGGCACAGAAAGTGCTGCACTCTCAGATTACTCAGAAAAAGAAGATACAGATTTATTTTCTGAAAAAGAGATGCAGAAAATTCAACAGCATAACTAATAAATAAAATGGCAAATAAAAATCAAAATATTATTTTGGAATGCACGAAGCATTTCCAAGAAACGCCTCAGAACTACAGAATCTTCTTGTATCAATAGATATTTTCATTTGTGTCAAAACCTGGCCTAAAGAGGAAGACAAGCTTAAAGTACCGGGATTTCAAATTTTAAGAAAAAATCGTGCTCATAACACAGGTAGAGGCCTTTTGATTGCAGTGAGAAACGGTATAGAAATATCTACTTTAAATGATTTTAGCAACGTCAACGAAAACATGGAAATCTGCGGTATTAAATTGAAAAATATTTCACCGCAAATTGAAATTATCGTTTGCTACAGGCCACCACGTAAGGAGCTTACACAAGAAGAATGGGATACCACAATAAGCAACGTAAAGAATAATAGTCACTGTATCCATAAAAGCAACATTGGCTTAGTCTTCTCAACAACCAACTTAATCGATAAAATTAACACAATCGCTTATGATGAAACGCATGGTTCAGATCACTACCCCGTTTTAACATCGCTATATCGGCTACTAAAAACTTCTATACTAAAAAAACATTGAAAATTAAATCTAAACGCACTGATTGGACAAAAGTAACTGAAGAATTATCTAACGAAATCACAAGCACCAAATACAAAATAATCGTTGAGCAGATTACAAAAGCTGTAACTTCAAACGCCCCCTCTAAAAAATAAAGCACAGCCAAAAAGAGTATAAATTCAAAAATCCTGTCAAGTGGTGGGACTTTGACTGTGACAGAGCTCTCCGCTTTAGAAAACTAAGTCGCAAATGTTAGAAGAACACTAAAACAAAAAAAATGGAAAGCTTTAGAAATTTTGCCTCAACGATTAGTTTTCGTACCGCACCAATCATATGTATGGTACGCGATTAAAGTTCTAAAAAACAAGTGGGCCGTAAACAAACTCTAGAAATATAATTAATACTAACCAAAATGAAAAACTAGACATTGCTCTCCGAAAAATATCTCCAGCCTGGGTACCAACTAATCCAGAATGGCTACCTAAAACCCAAAAAAATGAATTTCTGAGTAAACCTTCCAGTTTATTGAATTTAATATAGCACTCGAATCCAGAAATACAAGCTCCTCTCCAGGAATCGATGGAATCGACTACGAAATATTATTAGATATATTTAACGAAATGTACAAAAGCGGTAACTTTCCTGATGAATGAAGAAAGCAATACATCAATTTTATTAAAAAATCGGATGGTACTCATTACGGACCCATTGCTTTATCATCGTGTATGTGTAAATTGTTTGAGATTCTTATAAAAAATCGACTACAGAGGTACATATATTGAGTATAATAATCTGCTCTCTCCAGCTCAATCAGGGTTCCGAAAAAGTCAATCTTGCATAGACAATATTGCAAATCTCATTCTCTCGATCGAAGATGGCTTAAAGGCGAATCAACACGTCCTAGGTGCGTTTTTGGACATACCCTAGCGGAAATATTATTGTTCAAAAAAGTTAAAAACTGTTAATAAGAGTTATAAACTGTTCAAAAATGTTATAAAATATAGGATTTTGAACGTTAATTGTTTATAACTGTTTGTAATAGTTAATAATAGTTTAATTAATTACAAATTATTAATTAATAATTATTAGTATTGTTAATTAGTTAATAATAGTTTAATTATAGATTAGTAATTCTTCTTAAATATTATTCAAAATATCATTCATAAATATAATTTTTAAATATCATTGGTTTAATTACGAATTATTAATTAATCAATTATTATTATTAGTTAATAATAGTTTAATTAATTGCAAATTATTAATTCTTTTATAATATCATTCAAAATTATTTGAAACTGTTTCAAACTGTTTAAAACTCCTAAAAACTATTTAAAAATGTGTCCAAAATGTTACATTTTGTAACATTTATAAACAGTTTTAAACAATTACAAACAGTGTTAAGTAATTTTTAACAGTTATTAACTGTTATTAACATTTATAATTTACGACAGGGTAACGAGTGTCTTCGATAATGTCGACTGTGAATTACTTTTGATAATACTCGCAGAAAACAACTGTCCACTAAATCTCAAATTTGTAAAATTTTCACTGATTCCATAGGAGGTGAATTTAGAAATGTCTATAGAGGGATTCCACAGGGGAGAGCTCTCAGCCCACTATTATTTATACTTTACATAAATTCAATTACCAAAAATTTGCCTAAAAGCACTATCGTCTCAGTGTTTGCTGATGACGTCGCATTACTCATTAAAAGGAAATCTGTTAAATCGTGCAACAGTCTCATGGGAAAATCCTTTAATATAATCAAAACAAATCTTGAAGAACTAGGCTTAGAACTCGCTCCTCACAAAACCTCTCTAATTCACTTTAACAACCAGAGAATCGAATCTGGACATGTTAAAATTAAAACAAGTAATGTCACCATAACTTCTACTGAAAATGCGTGGTATCTCGGCATTATTATAGATCACAAACTATCGTTTCAAACTCATATTGTGCATGTAAAAAAAAAATATCTAAAAGTAATGAACATTATCAAGTTCCTTAGGGGAACATGCCGGGGTGCGGATCCGCAATGCGGTGATGAATGCCAAGATGTAAACCATATTTTATTTCAGTGTTCATTATACGACGAGCAAAGAATAGCATTAATCGGAAATCTCGCAAATGAAGATATGTATTTACCTCTAAGTGTAAGACTATTAATTTACGAAGCCAAGCCATCATTATGTAAAATTTTGGTACGATTCTTAAAAGCTTGTAAATTAATTATTTAATATGATAATTGTGAACTTGTTATTGTATATCAATTATATAGCTAAATAACTCCGAGAAGGAGTTGGTAAAAAATATGATCTTTGCAACTTCTTAAACAGTAAAACGAACAATTTTCAATCTTTATTGTAGCGTTTTCCTGGTTTTTATCTCAGGTGAAATTTTGACTTGGGAATTAACGCGAGTTTTTTCACTAGGGATAATTTTGAGCGTGTTTTTAAGATAATATGAAATATTTAGTTTTGCTGATATAATATTTTTATACGGATGAAAAAGTATTTTAAACACAAATTGCTAATGACAAATAGATATTAAGATGGTCTCTAGATAAAAAGTTATTTTAGTCTCGAGCTGTTTCATTTATATTTTGCATTCAATCGTATAGCATTTGACAGCTTATTCTGCTTCTCAATCATTTATCTAGAAATTTATCAGGTGACAGTAATGGCATCATTAAATATACGCGAAGAAACAAGTAATCATTAATGCATTACCTATAAAATCTTATGGGTGTACAATTTTATTTGCTTAAACCGTGTGAACTGCCGATAGTAATGTAGGCACTTGTATGATTCATGCAAACTTTTTCTCAAATTATTTATTTTATTTATTTGTTTTATCGCTGCTATCCTAACAATTTTTTTAAAGTACTTTAAAAAAAATTATTAAGGAGTATTCGGAATGAAACATACCATTCATTATCTGATTAAAACAGTTCACCTTCAACAATACTTTATTTTACAAATGATAATCAATTCCTTTTCAAGCTAGATTCAAATATTATTGCAGTTTGTCCGAGATGGAAATTTAATGCGCATTCTCAGTCCGCTAATTTAATATAAGATGCATTAAATATGAATGCAGTGAGAGTCAATAGAATTCCGATTGATAGAATAATGAAACCAGTGCGTTATGAAAATCACAAGTGCTATCGTCAAACAATTGCATTATAGTTTTTTTTTCAAACGGGGATAACAAGGAAACTGCAATAAATTATACCACAATTATATTAGCCGTTAGGCACATGACGTCAAAACGTGCAGCAAAAGGCATAAATTGCTAAATTTATTGCTATACAATTACGAAAATATAAACATCACCGTTATCCGCTCACGTGGTTTCTACACGTTCGCCGCGTGTCTAATTATCGCCTGCAATAAATACTGATATTTATTGAAATAAACCTATACGACCATATATTCCATTTCTATAAATTGTTTACTAATATCGTACGCATTTGGATACATTTTACATCATTTTTTTCTTTTCTTTTTCGCTCCAACGGAGTGGGAAAACTGGCTTCTGTGCGCGCAGCGTTTCGAAATCGCGAAGTGCGGCGCTGCGCGGGAAAATTAAGACGGACGTGAGAAGCATTACTTTGATATATTAACAGATATTATTCGAAAAGACGTTTTGCCGGCGCGATGGCCGGAGATAGCGCGCGCCGTTTGTGATTAACGGGATGTTGCGGCCTATGGAAAACTTGGATATATAATTACCGATGTTTATTCGAATTTCCCGTTACTTTTCAAATTTAATTTTTCATTTTTATTTCAAATGCAGAGGTTCTTTGATGTATTGCAAAAAATGCGCGATCGAGTTTATATACAGCATGCAGAAATAGCGATCATTTTCAAAATGAAAGTATATATCCTTCATCTTTTCTTCTTTTTAGTATCTGTTAGGAATTATTAATTTTGAATGATTACGATTTCACTAATTTATTATTTTTATTTACTTACGATCATGTCATTATATTTTTTTTCTTAGTGTTTTTGTAATTCCAAACTTATATTATTTATCGAGTACCCGCCTGTTATTTAACAGAGGTCTAGATGTATCGAAAAATTTGCATTGAACACTAAACTAACGGCATCATAAATATTGGCACATATTATTCAACATTGAATGGTAAAGTAGCATTTTCAAAGTTTAGGATATCTTAATTAAAGTTTTATGCTAACACGCGATTTTCAATAAATCGTCGATCAATGATTGTCGGTCTAATGGTCTCTATAATGATGCAATTTGAATTTGAATCATTCTATATCAACTGTAGTTATGTAGAGATAGATCGGTTGAGAGAAGATGACATTTGATTTGTTATGACAATTCGTATTACTTGCTTAACTGTAAAATATAGACGAAAAGAACTTTAGTTTGAAATTAATGTCGATAGAATTTTTAGTGAGATATATTATTTAAAGGTGGACTAGATTTTTTTCAACTCGAAAACATTGCATAAGAATCATAAATTCAGAAGGTGATGCCATTGGTCAAATGATCAAGAACAACAAATGTTTTTGTATTCATTAAAATTGTAATAGTTTTTACTTAATAATTAAACACGTTAAGATATTGTATATGGAGATTAGAAACCGGATAACAAAGTTTGAATACAAAACGAGAAAGAGAATAGGAGCACATCTAATGAATAATTTAACAATGGAAAAAGAAAAAAGGCCATGTATCTGCCAAAAAGAGAAAGCGAATGGGACCGAAGTTTGCAACGTTGGAATGCAACGAAATAAAAAAAAATAATTCATTTTACTTCACGTTTATACTAAATAATATTAATTTTGCGTGTAGATTTAGTGTTTTATAGTATAAAATAATTATATAACAAAGGGGTTTAGATAAAATTTCCATTGTTTAATAACTTTAATCAATCGTAAAAAATTATTTCCTTGCATTCCAATGATGCAAACTTCAGACCCATGAAAACGAGAGTGATGAAATAAGTAAAGACTATCATAAGGCCTATAAGGAAGTATGAAACGAAGAAGTATGATTGAGTGAATTTTTCAAAAAATAGGTAATGAGAAGGAGGAAAGTGGAAACAAAGCTAGAATAAGAAATGCAAACAGAATAGAAGAGGAAGATTGGCCTGTTGCGAGGGCAATAAGTGTGTAGTGGAAAGTAGACAAGGGAAAAGAAAAGTACTGGAACCGTGGTAGAAATGGTAACCAATCGTTCACCATCCGTTCACCAAATCGCAAAGGTTTGGCCAACCATTTAACCAACGGTTGGTAATAATCACCGCTTATTTCATCACGGAATAAGCCTTGAGGTTGGCCAATGAATGCTACAATAAGAAAAGTGATTTCTTGATACAAATAAATGGCTTATTAGCTTCGTAAATGGTGTCCGATGACGTTGTTTAGGTGGTGCGCGCCGTAGGTTTGTGGCTCTAGGTGTTAGAACTCATCAAATGCGTCGTCTAGGTGTTCAGGGTGACCGATTACGGAGTCTATGTGGTACGCTCCGTAGTTTTTTGCATCTAGGTGTCGGAATGCATCCCATGCGTGGTCTAGGTGATCGGGGTAGCCGATTACGGTGTCTAGGTGGTGCGCTCCGTAGTTTTTTGCATCTACGTATTGGAACACATCGAATGCGTGGTCTAGATCTTTGGGGTAGCCGATTACGGAGTCTAGGTGGTGCGCATCGTAGGTTCTTGGCTGTAGGTGTTGGAGCTCATCGAATACGTGGCCCAGGTGTTCGGTGTAGCCGATGACGATATCTAGGTGGTGCGCTCTGTAGTTTTTTGCGTCTACGTGTCGGAATGCATTCCATGGGTGGTCTAGGTGGTCGGGGTAGCCGATGACGGTCTCTAGGTAATGCGCTTCGTAGTTTTCCTCGTCCACCACGTTTGCGATGCGTTCCAATACCTGGAGCCAAAAAACTATGGAGCGCACCACCTAGACATCGACATCGGCTACCCCGAAGACCTAGACGACACATTCGACGTGATCCAACACCTACAGCCAAAAACCTACGGTGCGCACCACCTAGACATCGTTTTCGGCTACCCCGAACACCTGGGCCACGTATTCGATAAGATCCAACACCTAGAGCCACAGACCTATGGTGCGCACCACCTAGACTCCGTCATCGTCTACCCAGACCACTTAGACCACACATGGAATGCATTCCGACACCTTATAGATGCAAAAAACTACGAAGTACATCGTCTTAGATTCACCCTGAGATTTTAACGCATAAAACTACGGAGCGCACCACCTAGAGTCCATCATCGGCCACCCTAAAGACCTAGTCCACGCATACGATGCTTTTAATTATCGATAGTTCACCATCCACTGGCCTACCGTTCGTCAATATTTTCGTTATTCGTTGGCCGAAAAGATTGGCCAACCGCTGCAGTTAAGCCATTTTGGTTGGGTTATTTTCTACCAGGGAAGTATGCAAAATATAAAAATATACCTTTAGGAAGAGCAGAGCATAAAAGCTTCGAAAAGATTGAAACCGGTTTAAGAATTAAGTGGAAAAACTTCAAACATGTCGGGGTATGTAAAGCAGCTTGGCTAGAGATAAAGAAGTAATTGGTAGCCGAGATGAAAAAAAATAGGTAGGGGTTGAGAAATTTGAAAAGCTGGCTAAATCGATAATTGAAGAGCCTTAAAATAAAAGTACGAATTAGATTATGGTTTTTGTGAAGCAGAAAGAACGCGCAGAAAAACGTATATAATATATATAAAATTAAAAAATGGAAATAAAAATTGAATTAAATGCTTAACAATTTAACACGCTGAAGAAATAGCAAAATAATCAAAATATTATCATTGCAGATGGAGTTCTCCATGTCAAATTCCGTTTTAATAGGGGAAATAACAAATAGCACTGAGCAATCGTTCATTTCCACTTTTAAGACAGCGGTTAAGAACAATGCCACAAAAATAGCCATTTTGTACAGAGGTAAGTTTTTTTGCTTTTTGCTATATCCTAATTTCATGAAATAGGAAATTTTCATAAGCAGCTATATTTCTATAAGTAAACATCCTTGACAGGGTTTGTTATCAGTCGTAAAAAGCATTTCACTGATTAAAACTTGTTTTATCCTTTGAAAATAAATGTATTTTGCAAATTAATTTTCCTTGACTTCAAACGTCAATAAAATAATTTTAAAGTAAAGAACAACATAAAGCTTGCACGGGATATTAGAATTTTCCAATTACTTTTGAACATGACAACATATATGAATGGGTGTTTAAGTGTTTCCGTAAATGTTCTATAAATCGTTGTCGTCGTAGCAGAAATCGTAATTTAGGTATCAATCATATTATACATATTTTTCTACCATTCTGTACAAACGTGTGAAAGATAAATTTCGGTATATTGACTGGTCCATACTATTTATCATCAGTTTTAATTTTAAATAAAATGAAATTTGCAACTTCCCTAGCGGAAATATTTTTGTTCAAAAATGTTATAAAATGTAGGATTTTGGATGTTATTAATTGTTTGTAACTGTAACATTTTTCAACAGTTTTTAAGAGTTTGTAAGAGTTATTAAATTATTTAATAACTACTAAATATTTATTAATTATTATTATTAACATAATAATAATTCATTATTAGTATAATTAATCACTCCTTAGGCTTCTTCTACATTGTTTGACTGTCATTGATAATAATAATTTATTAATTATTTAATTTTCCTGAAATATATTAAATTTAAAATTATTTGAAACTGTTTAAAACTGTTTAAAACTACTAGAAACTGTTACAAAGTATTACAATTAGAAAAAATGTGTCCAAAATCATACAGTTTGTAACATTAACAGTTTTAAATAATTTTTAAAAGTTATTAACTGTTATCAACATTCATAATTTGCGACAGGGTTAAACACCAAATTATAAATATACAAAAAAGTTCTGAGAAAAAACTTCTTATCTTAATTCCAAAGACAATAGTAGACATATATGTAGTTAAAGAATTAACCTTCCCCTGACCCAGAAGTCCCTTTCATCCGAAACAATCCTTAACATCCTTAACAACAAGATAGGTACTATTCAAACAACAACCCCCAAATCTCCATTTCCAGACGACAATGGCTCGGAGCACCCGATCACGTACGCGCGGTTGGACGAGCTATCCGGGCGCATGGCACGGTTGTTCCAGAAGTGCTGCAACTACAACAGATCGCGGGACAACATCGTGGCGGTGTCCCTGAAGCCGACGGAGACTCTGCCGGTGATCCTCCTGGCGATCATGCGCGCCGGGATGTCGTACCTGCCCATCGACCTCGACTTCCCAGCCGACCGAGTCAGGCACATCCTGCAAGACGCCCAGCCCCTCATGTGCATCGTCGAGGAGTCAGGTGAGCGAGTGTGGCGAGAGAAGTGGGGGTAATTATATTGATATGATTTTTCGACCTTGGGTCTCTCATGTTCATGAGAGAGGCTTTTAATAGAAGCGCGGATGTCGTAAGTGATTGGTTGTCTCTTTTTTTTTTAATAAAGTTATTGTTGGGTGATTAGATGGTCGGATGGCGGTGATTTCGTTGGAATTTATTGTGTAAACGAGATCGTGGTATGCGAGATCTTCTCATGACAATGGTGTATAGAGAATTTTGTAGCATATCTCATGTGCAAGTGGTGGAAGTCAAACAGATATTAAGATACACTAATTAATTGGAAGAACTCTGGTATGGTAGAAAATTAAACATTTTTGTTGGTTATCATGTTAATCAAATGGAAGCATTTTCGACCAAAATCAATATTTAAACCTTATTAAAAGTATCGAAAATTATAATCACATGTTCAAATATTGACAATAGAATATGTTCTTATCAACGAAAATTAACTCCAAAATTAACCAACCATTAGCCAACATGTGGTTAACGTTTCTACCAGGGAAGAAAATGAAATTTAAGGTGCACTAATTAAGGGGGTGTCGCACTATACTAACACTGTTTTATCGGCGGAACATGTAAAAGTAATTAATATAAATAAAAGGATAATGATTTGCGTCTTAAACAAATTCACTTGCCCTGCGTAATCCTCTAATACATCGTTCTACGAAGTTTTGAGACAAAAAAACGACGACACCTTTGTTTATTTTTGGAACGAAAATTAACCAAATTTCGTTCCAAAAATAAACAAAGGTGTCGTCGTTTTTTTGCCTCGAAACTTTGTAGAATGATCTATTACACCATTTCGCAGAGCAACTGAATTTGTTCAAGGCGTAAATCATTATCCTTTTATTTATATTAATTACTTTTACATGTTCCGCCGATAAAACAGGGTTAGTGGTAAAGTAGGACTATTACATCACCTTAAAGAAGAAAAAATATGTATGAAATTTTATTTTGGTGCAGTAAATTTAATGTAAAGACACCTTAGTTTAATGTAATTTTTTAGTGAAGGTTATTATTTCTTAAATAATGGAGGTACCATCCCAGTTTTTTGTTAATGGGCATTTTAGCATAGCACTCCTTGAAGTGGAAATTAGATAAATACCGCAGGTTTGTGTTTATTGATAAAAAAAACATTCGAAGAAATATTACTTTATGGCTTTTAGACCCCAAATAAGATGTAGAAGTTGAATATTTTCTGCTGGATTTAAAAATAGATCGAAGGCAGACTATATAGTGATTATGACAACCGGTTTGTATTAATGTCCCCGATTAATAACAACGCATATTCCCTATACATAGCACATAAGAACGTCTTTCTCACTTAAAGATATCGATATTTACATTCTCGATTTCGATTCGATGACTACTAAAATAGGTCAGATGCTTACTTAATTTGCCATTTGGATCAATTAGCAATCAATTGCAATTTATTTTTAATTATTAGATAAGCCATATATAGCGTCTACAATCAGCATTTACCCGAGAATGCACATTCTGATTAATATAAAAATATTATATTCTAAAACAATGCGATAATCTTTTCTCTTTATTTGATATAGAAATCCTGATAACTTTTTCGTTGTCTTTATTCATTAAAATATATTTAATTAATTTTTTATTTACAGTTGACACTAACGTATACAAAAATGTGCTGCTGATAACTCAAAAGCGACTGATATCCGAAGCAGAAGTTGAAACCGATCCAGTTACGAACGATGACTTGAAGGACATATCGAAAACAGCCCTTATTTTGTATACTTCTGGCAGTACAGGTACACCGAAAGGTAAGCTTATTGTATGCAAATTAACCCCGAATACATTATTATATGTGCACCGTTTGTAAATTGTCGAAATTTTGGGTAACAAGACCCCCTAAGGGACCAAATTAAATTTTTATAAGACTTTTATTCCTATGTTATTTCTTAAAATTGAACGATCTACGACGATTATAAAAAATTAACGAAATTCCAATCATAGATAAATATTCTCAGCCCCCATTACAAGTACTTACAATCCCTCCCTATACTTACCCACCAAAATAAACAAAAATCCGCATCAAAATTTTGGATAAATCAATCATCGCGCACTTATCTCGTCGACAGGCGTGCGAGTGCCGTACTCGGCGATGCTGAACCGGCTCGCCTGGCAGTGGAAGGAGCTGCCCTACAACAACGACGAGGTCAACTGCATCTTCAAGACGGCCCTGACCTTCGTCGACAGCGTCTGCGAAATCTGGGGACCTCTGCTGCAGGGTCGCACACTCGTCGTCGTACCGAAGCACGTCACCAAGAATCCCGAGAAATTCATGGCGATACTCAACTTGTACAAGGTGGGTGTTGATGCTGATTTTTCTAATTGTTTTGTGGACATTAAGTCGGAGTGTATATTTCATAACATTCAGAATGTCATTCTTTGAAAAGATTTTAGAATTTTTCTAATTTATACGATATTTTTAAATGTTACATGTTTTTCCAATCTCTGAAAAAATATTCATTTGAAATTTTAAGAATATCCTGTCCCTGCGAAATTGATAATATTTTACTATTTTTTTATTAGAAGAGGAATGAGGATCGATACTTTGGTAAGAAGTATATTTTTTCAAAATATATGTGTTATTGTTAGTTTTTCTGTCATTTCTTAAATTTTTTTGTCTTTATTGTCTTGTTAAATGTATTTTTATTGTACAATTTTTGTATGAAATAGACAAAAAATATAAACCTTGTATGGAACTTGTGTAACGGAGGTATAATCAGTGACGATATAAATATTGCAAACATTAAACGACAAATTATTCAAATAATGTATATGTATCAAATGAGTTTCTGAACAGTATTTTAATCTATAATTATCAATTGGCTTCTTGGAATGTAGCATTTTTTTAAATTTTGCATAAAACTGATATACATCATCTTTTTTTAAATATCTTTAAGCAATCTCTTGTTGTAAAGTCGTCTATTCGTTACCTCATAAGATAATGTTTTGTAATAGTGTTTAAATTTGCATCACTTCTATCTGTAGTAAGTGACACAAGTTCTAGCGAATAATGTACCATTTGGTTACAAGTTATATAACTACAATGTAAAAAAAGATCATTAGATCATTATAAACTTTTATTTGGAAAACATTTTTTTTTTTAAATATAATGAAATTTGAAAGCAACCGTCTCGTTGTAGCCAATTCTTGGGACGAAACTGAAACAAAAAATATAAAAATACAAAAGTAAATCAATAAAAGTCCAGTATGTAACAGAAAAAAGCAAGGAGGAAGAAAAATGCATTGTTACCTTCACTTTTCATCATCGGTTACGTCCCAACATTCATCAGGCGAATCGACTTCGCGTTCCCCGTTAACGTGGCCCTCCTTCTGCTTCTCCGCCCGAAGACTCACTCTGTCTGGCCCTCCGAGTAACACGTAGATGCTAAATCCCCAAAGGATCAGGAGTTGGTCCTTATTGAGCGGACAACAGGACTGAACCGCTTTCTAGGTCGGGGTGGCACATCCCCAACGGGAGTGGGGCGGTCGCCTGGCTGCTTCAGGCTCAGACTGACGCTGAGTAGCTTCACACCGGTCGTCCGTAGCTCCTGTATATGATGCAAACGCTGTCTTAGCGTTGCGCGGTTGTTGATTCTTAGAAGCACGTTGGTACGGAAGAAAAATGCATTGACAACAGACTGCTCGAAGAATTATGCGCAACAGCGCCGCGGACACCGTGGAAGAGAAATAACGAACTTTTAGGCTTTTGAACGACTGGGTTGATTAACATTGCACCGCTCCCGGTGTCGCTTATAAAATTTAGAGGTAAAGGCAGTGCGACATCGATCGCAGACGACGGGCCCGCCCTTGCAGTGCCTTTTATGTCTGGACAAGGAGCGGGTATCGTAAAGGCAGTTGCACGTAGGGCAAGAAGCGCACTTTGGCCGGTTAGCATCGGTGCGATGAATCCTGGCCACATGTTTCTTGAGAGTGGTAGACGTGGCGAAAACGGACGCGCACAGTTGGCAGGCAAAGAGCGACATGTTGGTTTTAAGCTGTTCCGATCCCCCGTGACTTGTCGCCATTGCTGCGTCAAGGCAACCCTCGACAGGTTGTTCCCGGCAAGGGACGGGACGAGACTCGACCGACTCAGCCGAAGTCAAATTCCGGGGAATTACCGAGATGGCGCATTCCGGACAGGCACACATCAGCTACTTGATCAGCGGGGAGTTCCATCGGGGTCCTCCCACGTTGACCGCCTCGGCGAGAAGAATCCCAGTACTCAGGACCTGGTAGTACATTCCAGCCTGAGCGTAAACAAGAGTACCGGGCCGCTGGCGTACCACCTGGTAGGGGATATCGTGATCTCGTAGGAACTCCGGCGTTACCACTATATTTTTGTGGTAATGCGGAAAGGCGCAGTTGTCCAGCCAGGATGAAACGTCCTCCTGATTATCACGCATCAGCTGGATCACCTTCTTGAGTGCCACGGAGAAGGCCTTCAAAAAGTCTGGGTGTATAAACAGCCACAGGTTTTCGGCCCCACCGACTCCCCAGCGCACCAGATTGCAGAAGTCCAACAATCCGTCCTCTGCCTGCATCGGGGACACAGAGAGCGCGCCCGACAAGTAACACAACGGTACATTAATGCCCGGGCAATATCCCATCGCCGAGTTGTTCTTGGGAGTTATGTGCAGTGGAACCTCTTTCAGAGCATAGCACAAGGATTCCCTATCTCCGCCGTAATGCATGACGTAGACGGGCGCTGCCCTCCCAGCAGCAATATCCTCGATCGAGGACGATATTAGCTGCTCGGCTGAGGCCGTATCCGGTAACGGGCCGACGACCGTGGCACCCTGAACCGAAACGAAAAAAAAATTTCTTTTTAAGAAACATAAATGGAAACAATAACAAAAAAAGATTTGAAAGATACCTACAAGACAGCTCCATAGATCATCCGATGTTGAGGCAAGAGCAGACCCTAGCTCATCGTTCACGAAAACTCCAACAGTGCTCGTTCGCCGCAGATTGAGGGTTTTTTTGAACGCCCGAAACTTGCGTTCGATCCGATCCCCAGAGACAATTGGTTGCACGTTAGGGAACTAAGTAGGGGAAGAACAGAAAAAAGAACGACAAAATCAAGAAACAACAGAAATACATTAGGCAGTAATGATCAAAAGAACGCTGCCAGGTTATTGGCACCTGGCTTCCTCAAACGTAAATTCACTAATACATAATATTAATTTTTCATTCCAATCATTAACATTCTTGTACCAAAATTTATCTATAGGAAAATGTCTTGGTCTTGTAAACTTATTATTGAAAATACGAAAACAATGAAAAAAAATGATTCTTTTTAAAGATTGCATTTGATTGTTTTGCATAGAATAGGCGCTAAAATCGGCTACATTTGAATTTTTTTAAATTAAAGTTTCGCATTTGAGTATTTAAAAATAAATACAATTAAATGAAGTATAACAATTAAAATTTAGTTTTCTTACTTATAGCTTTTGTTTATAATCGTCTTATTATTTAAAGAAAAAAATTTTAATTATACAAAAAAATATGTTTATACCCTCAAAAACATGGGTCTGAAGTTTGCATCGTTTGGAATGCAACGAAATAATTTTTTACGATTTCATAATTATTAAACAATGGAAATTTTATCTAAACCTTTGTTTTAAAGTTATTTTACACTATAAAATACTAAATTTACACGCAATATTAATATTATTTAATATAAACGTGAAATAAAATGAATTATTTTTTTTATTTCGTTGGACACCAACATTGCAAACTTCAGACCCATTCAAAAACAAAATATGACGAGCGTAGCTAGTTTTACAAAACATGTTTAAGTCTTTTGAGTTATACCATTATTTCATTTAAGTATTTTTCATTTTAAATACTATTACTATGTATTTGAATTAGAAAATGCAAATGCTATGAATACGAATTTGAGAACGTGTGATTTATATTTTTAAAATAGGAATATATAAAATTTAATAAAATTAATAGCCCTCCCTTTATATAATAAGTTTTATAATGATCTACAATGAATTTCTATTATTTATCATTTTTCCCAAAGGAAGTTTCTTAGCGATAAAAAAAAAGAACTTTTTGAAAAAACAATGTAGAAGCACGTTTTGGGTCATTTTAGGTCGAAATACGGTTTAAAAAAAAAAAAAAAGTCTGAACGGATTTTTTTAATAAAGATCGCAATAACGATACTATTATTATGCATAACAAAATAATGACTATGCAACTATCGACCGGATTTTCTTTAAAATTGTAGATATTTTCAAAGTAAAAATTTCGTTCGTGAAAACAAGGAAATTTATTAAAAAATAAAACATCCATATAAGACAAAAACTAACTTCAGAGGTATACATTATATTAATTTAAGTCAACTTCGAAAAAATTACTATCGATATCATGATAAAAAACGCATCATGATATTTATACCTCAAGGTGATGTTCAAATAATACGAAAAAACAAAAATTATTTTTAATGACAAATTAGAATATACAATTACAAAAAAATAAAGTATAATCTGTTACAAAATTTTTGTTATTCAGTATTTTTCAAAAAATGTGTATTTCAACTCCAAATGACTTAAAAACGTTTATATAGATTATTATACGAAAATGCAGAGAACTTTGAATTTATATGAAGAATTCACGATTTTTTCCGTATTCATTATATCGAACATATTTCTAACTAAGGTAAAGTAGGTGATATCGGGACACCGGGAAAATTCGGTGGTATATCTGGACAGTAATGAAAATTATTGATTTTACACTGAGTATCACAATAAATGGTAAAAAAAAAATTACTTTTTGTATATCATGGTGTCCATCATATAAGTAATTACATTTAGTTATGGAATTTAAATGTAAAACGAGATAAATAAATAATTAAACATAAGCTTTAAATGTTTAACAAAACTTCATCTCCATTTACTCAAAATAAGTAAGTACTGGTCATCATTTTTATGTAGTAAAAAAAAGAAAAATATAGTATTTAACTAAAAATTATGTTTTTAAATATTGATTAATACTTAAAAGTCAACATTAATAAACAAATTCATGTAAAAATCATATCATTTACTATTAAAAATTCGTGTCCCAGTTTCCCTCAAAATTTTTAAAATAGTAGTGAATTCCGGACAGAGGTGCCGCTCATGTTCCGAGTTCCCTCCCGCTATATTCAGCACGATAGTGAAAGCTGGACACGTGAACACGTTTTTTCGTTGATTACAGAAAACCACGTAAAAAATAAGAATATATGTATATTTGCGCAATAATTTTCAAAATATTAGTACTATACATGTGTCTTGTGTATATGTACGCTATTTATCAAGTTTCAAATATAGTTATTTACACGTTAAAAAATCATAACCTCGACCTAACCTGCAAACTTAACCGCTTTACACTTATACGTAAGTAGGATTACTTTTACTTGTTATTTCTAGTTCGTTTTATATCATTTCTTTAAAATTAAATAAAAATTGTAATTATAGGTTGTAATGGCGAAAAAAAAAGAAAGACAAGAAAAAAGTTGTTACTGTTACAACTACTACAAAGAGTAAAAGGCCTGTTAAAGCTAAAACACCAAAAAATTGCAAGAAAAAAGATGTACCTGTTAAAAAGACTTTTAATAGAATAAAGAGGAAGTATAAAGAGAAAGAATATAGCTGTGACACTGTGGAAAAGGCTTTGAATGCAATTGGAGCAGGTCATACCCTACGACAAGCCTCAAGAATTTTTGGAGTTCCAAAATCTACTTTGCACGCAAAGTTAAACAATCATGTGCCCCTTAACTGTGTAAAAGGAGCACCAACGTTTTTTAAAAAGGAAGAAGAAAGTATGCTAGCTGAATGGATTTTATATTTAGCAGAAAGAGGATTCCCAGTGACAAAAAGTGTGCTGTTAGATCGTGTACAAAAGTGGTTAATTTCAGAAAAAAGAGAAAATCCATTTAAAGATAATAGACCAGGAAAATACTGGTACACTGCTTTTATGAGAAGACATCCGAATCTAAGTAACAGGATTGCGCAAAACCTTACTACATCAAGAGCTGCAGTTACAGAGGATGATTTGAGGACATGGTTCCATAGTGTTCACAACTATTTAGAAAACAAAGATTTATTAAACTTGACTCCAGACCGGATATTCAATCTTGATGAGTCAGCTTTTATGTTAGTGCCTAAGGACAATGCTGTAATTACACGTAAAGGAGCAAAATCAGTGTATCAATTTGTTGCTGGGAACGAGAAAGCTTGTTTGACTGTGCTTTTTACTGTAGCTGCCTCTGGAGTACTGCTTCCTCCAATGGTTTTATTTGATTTAAAAACCACACCAAAAAAAATGTACTGAATGAAATACCAGAAGGGTGGAGTATGGGACACAGCGACAGAGGATGGATGACGTCAGAAACCTTTTACAATTATATTGTTAACGTCTTTTATAATTGGTTATTAGACAAGAAATATGAATTCCCAGTCATTCTGTATGTCGATGGCTACTCGTCTCACCTTACTCTACCACTGATGAAATTTTGCAACCAAGTCAACATTGAGATTATAGCACTCTACCCTAATGCGACACACATACTACAACCATTAGACGTAGCAGTGTTCCACCCGTTAAAAGAGGCCTACAATAAAACTTTAAGAATTTGGAGAATAGAGAATGATGTTGTAGATTTTAAGAAATCAATGTTCGCAAAAGTTTTAAAACTTGCTATAGATTCTGTTGATTTAAGTGATACAATCAAAAATGGGTTTAAAGCATGTGGCTTACACCCATTTAATGAAAATGCTGTTAATTATAACATATTGGACAAGAAAAAAATAGATAGTAAGGTTTCATCTTCTAGTTCAAGTAACAGGTCTCAAATGACAGCGAATACAGTTAGTAATCTCCAGATTTTGCAAGTATTCGAAACATATGTTGTTAGTCCTGAACTTTTGGATAAATTTAGAAATAATGAGACAGAAGAATGGAGAGACGATGTCAGTCAGAGAGGGCTGTTTGAATCTTGGATTAAATTGAAAAAACAATGCGGTACATAAGTATTAATTTGAACTTAATTCATTCATTTATAAGTTTTATATACCTATGATTTATGTGATTTTTAAAGCTTTTCTATTAAGCTGATCTGTGTTGGTTCAAATAAGATGTATTCTTATGATTTAATGCTATTTATACTTGAAAAAATCATATTAATTCATAATTTTAATGTATAATTCTTAATTTATTGATTAATTTTTATTGTACTGATTATTTTTTATGAGAATTAATATGTTATGATCATATTACCTCTTTTTTTACAAAATAACATTAATGTATAATTTTAATTTATATAATAGAAAATAATGAAGATCAAAGCAGAGCTAATGTTAGTGATAATGGAAATATCGAAGAAAATATAAGTATAGTTACAATTAGTCCTAATGATAGTATAAGTAATTTAAGTACAGCAAATAGTGTTACGGAAAGTGATGAAATAGTGGAAGAAAATTCTTTAGCCAGCATAGAAGCCCATATCATGCCAAGTGACGTTCAAATTTTGAATCTTGAGAGTTTTGAGGAAAGTAACCAGTTTGAAGCTATGGAAGTGGTACTTGAAATAGATTTAAATCCGTCTAGTAGTGATAATGATCATTATCATGAATTGGGACAACGATTAACAGCATCATCTATACCTTTCACTCTGGAGGCATCGAATAGTTCCAACATAAATGTAAATACTCCAATTAGCGAAGATCATGCTTTGAACCCAAACATACTTTCTACTGTAATTTCTATGGAAGGTAAAATATTGTTTTATTATAAATTATATTGTGCTTAATTATAAATATTATGTAATATTATGTAGTGATAAATAATTTTTTTTTAGAACAAAGTACCCATTTTAATGAAAATACTGCATCTTCTTTTGAAACTAACAAAACTTTATACAATGAACTTGAAGATTCTCCGGCTGATATTGAGGCTACAAACACTGTTAATACAGAACAAACTGACACTAATGTAATTATGGATGAAATGAATAATCCTGTAAATGAAATGAGAACTTCTGACGAGTTTAATAATTTAATAGGTATGTAAACTAAATAAAACAATCACATATTATTTCTAACTAAATTATTTTCTATATTATTGTAAAAATTAATTCATAATTTATCATATAATAGATGACGCTCTTGATTTATCAGTAGCTTCTAATGGTACTAGCACAGAATCCAAGCAAACTGTGAAAGATTTTGAGACATTTAAGAATGTTTTCCCTGTACCAACTTCCAATAAAAAAAGCAAAACAAAATCAAAATCTAAAAGATCCCCTCCAGCTGTGGTTTCTACTAGAGATGACATGCTTAAAGTACTTGAGAAAAAAGAAACTGAAAAAAAATTAAAGGACCAACAAATTTGGCAAAATAAGAAAGAAAAAGAAAGGATTAGAAAACTGAAAGAAAAAGAGAACAGCGTTAATAAAGATTTTCAAGAGCGCAAGAAAAAATTGATTCAGGAGAAGAAGGAAATAAATTTTGAAATTAAAAATTTAAAGAAAATTTTGAAATCTAAATCCGAAAAAGAAAATAAAACTGAACTACTAAGCAAAAAAATCTGTGTGCACGACTTGAACAGCTTGACAGACTATTAGTAAGTCACGAAATGGATGTTTTGCAACAAAAAATTAAAATAAAACAAGAAAAGCTGTAATAAAGTTATCAGTATGTTTGAAAAATATTTTCTATTTTAAGATCTAGATTACAGATATATTATAGTTGATTATTTACTAATACAGATCAGTATTATAATATTAATATAATATATAAATTTCTTTTTTCAATTATAATAGTGTATTTTTATTTATTAATTTATAATACTATTCACGTAATCAACATTATATTAATAAAATAACTATTTTGTATAGCATGTACAAGTTATTTGTTTCATAGTCCACCTTTCGATACCATCACCGTCCAGATATACCTGCCACCTTAAAAAGGTAGTCCCGCTTTTGCTCCCTGGAGCCCCCACTTTAGACTGTCGTATTTTCTTATTTGTCAAAGATATCGATTTGTTTTTTACACGAAAATCAAGAAAATACAGCCATCTAAAGTTTAATACAATTACTTTGCAGGAATTCGCAACAATTATTGGAAAAAATAAAGATTATATTCAATAGACTCTAAAATCTGTCCCGATATCACCTACTTTACCTTATAAAACGTTTGATTAAAACTTTAAAAAACTGTACGCGAAATTTCAACTCGTGTGACCGCATGAATTTCTGAGTATAGGTGCGTAAGTATACACGAAAACGTAAACAAAACATCAAGCTTGTGGCGGCGCGCGTGCGCGCGCGCGGAGACGTGCAATGCGCATGAAGAGAAAAGGGGGGCCGCAGCGCGTGGTCCGATGAGACGCCCCTCTCCACGCCCCGCGCAGACTCGTACTTATGTGATCCTCCTTGAAGCACATTTCTAACACGTTTTTAACGAAACATGAATTTTTACTATTATTCAGCTTCCTCTATATACGAGGAAGCATAAAGGACTGTGGAATAATAATCATAATAATGAAAGGAGTAAAATGTATATAACGAGGACCGTGCGGCTCATGTATGTAAGCGCGTGCCCACGACAAATCCTTCCCCTCGTGATAGTGCACAAATTCCTGGACTGCAGCACCGTGGGAGCCAACGGTTTCGGCCATGATAAGAATAAAACGCTCTTGGTACTTTGGAATAAACAGAACAGCAAATAAAGGAAAAAGAAGATAACGTGGATAGAATCGTACAGGTAGTCTGGCCGTGAATGCAAGTTATCAAAACATTTGACAGATACTTTTAGGGGTTATACGAAGCGCACATCAACAGCGCTCAAGTGCTGGCAAGCCACTGCTATACTCGCCGGCCGAGCAGAACGCCAGTTGCCAGTTTAAGAGTGCTCTCTACCTAAACCTCAACTCCGGAATAGATCGCAGCGCCCCCGTGACTTCATTTGCGTATTTTCATTAATTTAAGTGTACTTATAAATTTTAAATTAATCATAACTCAGTTTTCCCACGTGTAAAAGTTAATAAGGATTACTTTTAAACATGTTTCATGAATTTAAATGAATAAATGAACTTGTATTTTGTAGAGAAAATTCAAACGTTCAGTGGACACTTCTGAAAATGACTCCAAATTTTTCTCTACAAAATACAGATTTATTAATGGAATTTAATTTGGGAAAACTCTTGTAATCGTGTCTTTAATACTAATTACACGTGGGAAAACTTTATTTTTACGTTAATATTGCCCGAAATCTTTTAATTAACAAAAAACACTTTTGACAGTAGGTGGCGTTCCAATCGGGGTAGAGATAGAGAGCACTCTTAAGCTGGATCATACGTTATTTGGTGCCATATCAAATCGGGGCCCCGTTGAGGGGCTTCCTCTGTACGAGGGGCCTCGGGGCGCCAATATTTTTTTTTTTTTTTTTTTTGTTAAATGATCAGTAAATTTTTATTTATAGTAGTGCATTGACATGCACTATATATATGGACCTATTATATGTTATGATATACATAAAAATAACAACAATGCATGCGATATAGAAGATTTTCGGTTTTTATGAAATTAAATGTAAATTTTGCTGGCGACTTGATATTTTCATTACAGAATAAGATTTTGTAACTGAAATGCTATACTTACGCTCTAGGTGGTTTATGAGAAAATTATTAATTTTCATGAAATGACAAGGCAAAATGCTTTTCTCTCCATAAAAAGCTATGTAAAATTGTATTTTCAAAAAATTTTTTCTCTGTAGTTCTACTGGTTGACCGTACTTGAAAAAAATACCAATAAAAACCTTAAAATTCGTACTTTCAGTGCAAGTATTTTTCTTATATTTATGGATTTCGCTAATTCGCCGGAGCCACGTCGTATTTTACTTGAACTTGTAAATTACTTTTAAATGTACAAACAGAAAAAATATTTTATAAATCAGTAAAAACTTTGCTAATTTGTTGACACATACTTAACACATTTTAATATTTTGTTCAGTCGTTAAGCTAATTATGATGACGCCATTAGACTCTCCGCAAAAAAATCTTTATTTTCGTATATTGGAATTAAAAACTGATATTTTATAAGTTATTGCGAAGCGAAAAACTGTTTGTTCCTATATACCAGTTATGCGTTAAACGGGCCTTTTTAAAAACTGATTGTTTTTGATAATTTGGTCGATGATCAAGAATTTTCTTAGTACAGATTGAAACTTTAATGTTTAGCATTTCTGTTAAGTTTAAATATATTTTTACCTGCTATTTCATAAGAAACCGCATGAGCGAGCGCGCGGTGCGCTTATACTAATGTAACACACAAAAGACACTGTATAAATACAGGTATGAGTAAATTCACAAAACTGTCACACTTTTTGTTGTCACAAAACTGCCGAAATTAATTTTTTTTCTTTTTTTATACCTTAAATCATGTAAAAGTAATGTTGAAAAAGTGAAAAAACTTTCGTGACAGTTTTGTTTACTAAAAATGATTTTTAGAAAATGCTCAAACATGATCCCTCGTTCAAATGTCAGCCATTTTGTCAGGAAAAATAATACGGAAATTGTGAAAAAAGAGAATTAAAATAGAAAACGAGAGCTTTTATTTGCTTTTTTGAAAATTAAAAAATGTTGATTTCTTCGAAAGTTACGTAGCTTTGAAGATTAACTTAAAATGCACAAAAAACGTTGAAAAACGATGAAGACTGTGAAAGGCGAGATTCTGTACATCGACGTAGTATTTCCTGCATTTTAAGCTCATCTTCAAAGCTACGTAACTTTCGAAGAAATCAACATTTTTTAATTTTCAAAAAAGCAAATGAAAGCTTTTGTCTTCTATTTTAATTATCTATTTTCAGAATTTCTGTATTATTTTTCCTGGCAATATAGCTGACATTTGAAAAATTTTTTGAGCATTTTTTCAAAATAATTTGCAGTAAACAAAACCGTGTCCTAAAAATTTTTCACTTGTTCAACATTACTTTTACATAATATAAGGTATAAAGAACAAAAAAAATCATGTATGGAAAGTGTGCTTCTAAAAAAAATTTTCGGTAGTTTTGTGACACAAAAAGTGTGACGGTTTTGTGAATTTACTCATATATAACTATATATATCGAATAATAAGAATTAATGAAAATTTTGAATTCTCTGAAAACAGGAAATGCGTTAATGCAATCGTCGCATTCTTGACTGGCTACAGGCAGGTTCCGCAAGAAATTCTATCTTGTAGTGATTCATCTCCACTTAATATTTAAGACAACGAAAATAATGTATGGAATATATAACTTATGCATTGTAACGCGTACACCAGTCGCGTTCCCTTTCACTTGAAGCATTTTTGACATTAATATTGAGAAATAAAAAAATTAATTAAACAAAACATAAAAAAGCTATAGGAGACATAAGAATATTAAGTAATCAAAAAGTGTATCTGACATTGTCAGATATTTAACAAGTCTTTTATAATAATTTAGTTAAGAAAGTTGTTCATGAATAATACAAAATAATTGTGACAGGATTTTCGCAGAATGATAATATAAAAGAGACATAAGCAAAATAAGGAGGAAATGTTTTTGAGAAACTTTTTGTAAACCAGTACTTTTTCAATGATTAATAAAGAATAATATCAACAAGTTCAATGATTATAAGAATAGTTAGCAATTTAATAATTGGTAATAATAATAATTTTTTCAGATCCACCGTCTTGTTCTGGTTCCATCGCTGTTAAAATCCATGCTGATGTATTTACACCTTGAGGTATTAAAATTGCATTTCATACTCTCGAATCAAAGTTTACTAAATGTTTTCAGAATTTATTATAATCTGTTTCAAATTAAATTACAAACAATAGGAACTTTTTTGTTAAAAAAAAAATATCGAAATTATTACAGAAATCCCAAAATTAAATATTTCGAACATCGTTTTCCAATTAGCTTACAACCGCTCAGGGAATATCATTCTAGTATTTTTCTCTTATCTTTTTAGTTTTCAAGCTTAGTCCTCTATAAATTCTACAACCTTATAACTCTGAAAGCGACAATCCATCTTTCTCATCAAACAAATCAGACTAATCAAACCTTCGCAATTCCCCACAGCAAAACAAAGACAGCCTGAGCTCGCTGAAGCTGTGGGTCTGCTCGGGCGAGACGCTCGCGCCGTCCCTCGTGCACGACTTCTTCCGCTGGTTCGCCGGCGCCGACAAAATCATGGCCAACTTTTACGGGAGCACGGAAATCATGGGCGACGTCACTTTCTACCTGATCAAGGAAGACGATCCTCACCTGAAAGAGAACCGAGTGCCGATAGGTAAATGCGTAAGATTTTTCATGATGCTCCTTAGCTCATTGATGGCAATTTGTCATATGCATTTTGCATTGAAAAGGACGTTTGTACCTTTTTATTATGAATAGATCAAAAACCGATTCTCAATTTAAGTAAATCACTTTTTTGATATTGTAGCCGTAAAATTCGATTTCACGGATATTCCGTAAAATGGAAGTTTGCGGATATGATAAAAAAAATAGTACGATTTTTTAGCCTTTTGTAATGATCGCGCGACTCAAGGACTCAAGCCATGAAATCGCATTTTACGGCTTTATGACAAAAAAATACTACTGGACTTATATTATTATAATTTACATTTTTTTGTAATTATATGTTGGTCATAATTAGGATGAAATTTTGATTGCATAAAGTGGAAGTATGATTTAATAGTCAATTAAATTGATTAATCATTATAGAAAAGGCACCGAGCAAGTTAAAAGAACTTTCACTTGTATTCAAATTAAAAATTGAAATTCGCGTAGAAACAATCCAAATGTAACAGTGTTTACTTTTGCCGAAAAGTTGCATGAAATTACGTTGATTTTGTATTAACGAAAATCGGTTGAATTGGAAATTCACTCGAACTACCTACATTTACGCAACTGTACTTTTCAATATTTTTTTTTATTTAAAAATAACACCTCGATATTTTCGAATGCAACGAAAAATAATTATGCAATGGCGAATCGCGCAACGAGCAGTGCATGACGCAACGATGCAATTAATTAAATATCGGTGGATAAAAGTATTGCGTAATTTATTAACAAAACCACAAAGTTGCTTTACTATTGTACTTCCAACGAAAATCAGCAGTCGTTTCGATTAATAAAAGTCATTTTACCACAATTTCAGGCGGACCCCTCGACAACTGTATAATTTACGTGGTGGACGAGCACCTGCATCTGGTGCCGCAGGGCGCCATAGGAGAATTGCTGATCGCCGGCAGAAATCTCGCGGACGGATACATCCACGACAGCAACTCGCACAAGTTCATCGACAATCCGCTTTCCACGAAAAAAGGTACAATATAGTCTTCGACTGTACATATGTATGCACGCTTACTTCGCGTATATATACAAGTATTGTAAACTAATTTGCGTGTGCTATTTCGCAGAGTTCATGAAAGCATTCCGGACGGGCGATTACGCCAAGGTGGAAAACAATCAATTGTTCTACGAAGGCCGGCAGGATAATCAAGTGAAGATACGAGGTCATCGTGTGGATCTCACGGAAGTGCAAAAGGCGGTGCTCAAGTCCCCGTTAGTCGAGGATTCCGTAGTGCTGTCGTGTATCAATAATTCCGAACAGGTATATATATATAATCACTGGGCTCATTGGAAAATAATTTTCTTTTTTTCTTTTTGATTGGTATAGGAATCGATTTTCATTGTAGATCGTTTATTGCTTTGCAGGTTTTACTTAGTTTCGTCGTGCCGAGAGATAAGAACTCGAATACTCAAGCGAAGCAGATCAAGTCGTTCTTAGGCCAGTCTCTGGTATCCTACATGGTACCGGAAGTCATCTTAATAGACAGCATCCCGCTACTCGTGAATGGGAAGACCGATAGGCAGAAACTGCTGCGATCTTTCAAATTGTCACAAAGTAACGGTAATTATTATCGACAGCATTTTTCGAAGATACACTTTTTTCCCTGCAGTGATATACATTATGGCTATCTTAGATATTGGCAAAATTTTGCACTTCATGATTCGAGACTTCAGTGGTCGCGAAAATCTTTAAGAACTATATCACTTTTTTTTTTAAACCGAGACCAGAGAATTTAACGAATTTTGTTGACAAAAGCTTTAAAAAGCAAAATATTTTATATTTAATATATTCAAAATAGTCATTTACCAGTCTATAATGACCCGATATATACATCCCTGGCAGAAATATATTCTATAAAAAAAAAACTATGAAAATCTGTGAAAAAACCATGAAAATCTATGAAACTCTATGTAAGTCTATGAGAATCTATGAGATCTATGTAAGTCTATAAGAATCTACGAGAGTCTATGAAAGTCTGTGAAAAACGTATAAGAAAACTCAAAATTGGGACACTTGCATAGTTTTTTGATAGTTTTTCATAAGTTTTAATAGACTTTCATAGTTATTCATTATTTTTCATAGATTTTCATGGATTTTCATAATTTTTTTTATAAATTCTATTTTTCTATGAAATAAAAAAAATGTTGTTTTAAAATATAGTTTATAACAATTGAAATCATATGATTTAAATTATTATTATAAAAACATCAAAATCCACGAAATCTATGAAAAATAATGAATAACTATGAAAGTTTACTAAAAATTATGAAAAAGTATAAAAAGAACTAGGTAACTATGAAAAAACTGTCCAAGCGTCCCAATGTCGAGAGTTTTTTATACGTTTTTCATAGACTTTTATAGATTCTCATAGACTTTCACAGACGTTCATAGATTTTCATGTTTTTTTTTATAGATTTTCATAGTTTTTTTATAGAACATATTTCTGCTAGGGATCACATACTTTATAATATGTTTATGATTTTTCTTTGATACAATTTCCAGGCGAAAGCAAAGAAGGAACCTTCAACTACAACGACGTGCCGAAGGAACTTTTGGCGAAAGCAAACGCCCTTTACCCAACGATAGCCTCGGCGATCGGTCTAGCCGACATCAGTCACCTGAGCATGAGTTCCAACTTCTACGAAATCGGCGGCAACTCGTTGAACTCCGTTTACACAGTTCTAAAACTTCGCGACCACGGGTACCAAATCGGGATAACGGAATTCATAACGGCAAAATCCATCGAAGAGGTTCTGCTGAAGATGGAGAAGGCCGAGGACGTTGACGAAGATAAGGACGCCATCGATCCCGAGGAGAATCAGTTGGAGATGTTGAATGACTCACACAAAAATGACATTATCGAGTGAGTATTTTCAGAAACTTTTTACAATTTATTGTGAGTTCCCATTTGGATTCCAATGTACAACGAGATAGTTCTATAATGAAAAATCCTCACATTTCAGAATGATCACAGAAAGCTTCTTCACAAAGGCCGACCTGGAACGATGGCTGATACCAGCTATCAAGAAGGGCGACTACTTCGACCTGATGCAAGATCTGTGGCCACCACTGGTGGAAAAGAACCTCAGCTACATTCTGAGACGAGCGTCCGACAACAAGATCATATCCGTCGCCCTGAACTTCGACGCCCGGGACGAGCCGGAGGTCGAGGTGACGAGCAAATTGGGCATCATCTTCGACTTTCTCGAGTATCTCGAGGCGCCTGTGAGAGAGGAACGACTACCGAAGGGCAAAAATCAGATCTTCCACACGTTCATGATGGCGACGCACAATGAGCTGAACGCCGCGGAAAATGTTATACTGATGAGGCTGATGGAACAGAAGTGCCTCGAGATAGCAACGAAGAGGAAGTTTGCTGGTATATTGACTACGAATACCAGTCCCTTGACACAAGTAAGATTGGCCAGTATTTATTTTTATGCCATATTTTTGCTCCGTTTATCTAATTTTTTAGTCTAACTGGTATTCGAACTAGTTGCAATTAATTGGATTACGTATCGGTATAATGGTCAATTTCGGTATTCAAGTCTATACATAAACTTTTTAGGCGTAGAAGAGAAACACAAAAACTCATAAATTAATTTATTTTTGTATATTTCCAGCAACTTGGCACAGACGTTTTCAATTATGATGTGATGTTAGACTACCAGGTGAACAATTACGTTGCAGCTGACGGCACAAAACCTTTCGGCGAAGCACCCGATGATCAAAGAGCCGTTGTTTCATGGAAAGCAATCAATTACGACCAATGAAATAAAAAAATGTATTTTAAAAATAGTGAAAAGATGTACGAATGTTTGTATGTAGATATACTGATTAGGGACCAAAATTTTATTTCGCGAGATCTGTAATAAAAGAAATATTTTAGTTAGACTAATGTTCTATCTCTAAACTTTATTTTCCCATTAGATATCTTATTTTTAATTGCGTTTCAACCATAATATTACATAGTATTACTTGTAGACATTAAAATTGAGTAGGAAACGCATTGCGTAAAGAAATCGTTAAATATATGTCAACCTCAAATTATATCCAAGTGCAATCAAAAATATAATACAAGAATATCGTAATTTTTTGGTGTACGAAAAGTCTCGAATAATTAACGCCAAACATACTGTTAAAAATCCATACTTATTTTATTTATTAAATATCAAAAAAATTCATCATACAATTTTTGTAAAAAGTTATCAAAAGTTTCGTACGGTATATACAGAGTCGTTTTAAGGCAAATTGATGTATAAATACATAAGTCATGGGATCACATTCATAGACGAACATTTACACATGCTTCTCTTCATGCTTTTCTCAGTAAAGCATTATGGCACCAACGGATTTCTCTTCCAAGGCATTAAAAGGCTTCTGCTGTTTCCTCTTGCTTCGTACACTACTCCATTTGATTAGAACAACGTTAATAATATGAAAGATAGCGGCAACAACGACAAGCCTGAAATAGAATTAGTGTATTACAATAAATTGTTAACAGATAGATTGTAAGTCAATAACACGAATAAAAGAATAAAACGTTAATTCGAAGAAAGTTAATTTCATTCTGTCATTTCCAGAGAAAAATTTTAAGAAGTTAAACACATATTTATCAATTTTGCATACATAATTTAAAATATTGCATTTTCATTATAATGTATATTTTAAATAGATAATGATAAAATAACGTTTAACCGATTTTGTAGTAGTTTTATTAGAAAAGATATTTAAATTGTTAGAGAGATAAAGTAACATTAATAAACAATAAGTATCCCAAAAATTTATTGAACTTGTATACTTTTATAATTAAATAAATATATGATGAAAATGTATAGACAGTTTTCGTTATATCTTGCATTTTATGAGATACCGAAAATTATATCAGTAAGTAAAAGTTAGTTTCTATAAAAACAAAACGAAGTTCGAAGGCCCACTTGTTAAGTAACACATTAACTCATAACAGGCAAACGAGCAAACGCAACTTTCGATGTTTATTACATCAGTAAAAACAGCGAAATTCGATTTCGAAAAATACGTACCGTATTATTTTTTAAATCACCTGTTCTTAAATTATAAATGACAAATTTATTTTTCGTGTTTTGAAGGATACATTAACCTTTAGACTGCCGGGATTTGAACCTTTAAACGGCCCTTTAGAAGTGGCCAAATTAGTGTCTTGTATCACGTATCAACTATATACAAAGTTCATGTCAGAGGTCGAACCTATATATGTAGGCTTTCCGGCAGGATACGGTAAAGAAAAAAATGTTCTATTATAGAATTTTTTTTACGCTTAAAACTCGATGAAAGTATCATATTATTTAGGTTTTCGGGGTCGCTGATCACGAATCTGAAGTCAGATTTGATCAATTCTTGTCAGGGAGCCCCCCCCCCCCAATTCCCCTATTTTTGAAGCTCGGTGAAAATGTTACTCCGGGGGTTTTTGGGGCAATCCAGATTGGCAATTTGATCAAGTTTTAGAAATATATAAAAATTGGGGCATTTGGGGTGGGTGGGGGGGGGGGGGTGTATTTCGGGCCCTATGAAGTAAATTTGACAAATTTGACCCCAGATTCGTGATCAGCTACCCCGAAAACCCCCGGAATACTATTTTTCACAAAAAAATATTGATTTTCCTCTAAAGCCTATATATAGTCTTTCCAGCAGTCTAAAGGTTAAAATGATATTATAAAAACTATTCCAAAATTCTTCTGAAACTTACATTTGAAGGACATGTAGATTTCGTAGTGATCCCAAAATGGCAGCGTTAAATAAATAAATAAGTAATAATTATAATTGAATTAATAAATTTATAAATTTTATAATTTCTTATTTTGGAGATTTGCACTGGGATCTAATATACATTACTTTATTTGATGACGAGTTCATATTAAAGATCTGACTACATACATCGGCGTCATAACGATTGAATTAGAACCTAATGCATATTTTCAATGGAAAAGATATTCGGAATTTTTTTAAGTAATATCTATTTTAATCGATATATGGATCACAATTTGAAATTAAATAAAGTTGAAGATATTTTTCATACTTATTACAAATAAGTATTTTAATATTAACGAATCTGAACGTTGATTTACGAAACGCGTGAATGAACCTACAGACTTACCAGAAAGAAAAACCCAGCGTGCTTGCTCCTTTACTAGTCCAAAAATTGTCCAAGTCTTCTTGAGGCAGTACATTATTGTAAAGCTTAGTATGGAACTGCA
The DNA here is from genome assembly GCA_036365515.1 of Torymus aiolomorphi. Classification (NCBI taxonomy): domain Eukaryota; kingdom Metazoa; phylum Arthropoda; class Insecta; order Hymenoptera; family Torymidae; genus Torymus; species Torymus aiolomorphi. The sequence continues at coordinate 247,245,997 of CM070873.1, read as the reverse complement.
CTGACCACGTAATAATACTAGTCAAACACATTAAAACTGAAACCAATAAGTTTCAATTTTATCGAATTTCTGTAAAAAAGCTTACCTCCGTTTATGAAAATATTATACGTTTCATTAGGTACTTACACGCAAGTGTATTAGTTATATAAATGCCGGGTATCGCGAATATTTTAGCCGGCGTAGTAACCGAATTCACGACAGCTAAAAGCGCCGCGAATCCTGTGCACAATAAGGCTACGCAAGTCGATACCAATGTCGTACACCATAGTCCCCATGCCATTAAATTTGGGTTTTTGTCAATCATTTCCGAAACTAAAAGTAAAAATAATAATTAAATAAAACATTTGATCAAGTATAGTTATAGTCTTAATATATGGTTTATTATTCACCTGTAATATCAGAAATTCTTAGACCAACCAAATAGTTCAGTTCTTTTCTTCCATGCAAAAGTCCAAAATTGACGTGACCCGAGTTCTCGTATGGCTTTGGTGTCCGCCATAGTCTAGCTTCAATCCAGTGTTTTGAAACTAGCGATGTGCATACCAAACTTCCGCAGAGCAATGACAAAAAGAAAGTTGCAAAAATGATACCCCTTTGAAATGTATCTGACATGGTTTGAGGAGATTCTGGAAGCAAAATTTCACTTTAATTCTGTAGCAGTAGATATATGAAATTATATCTAATTAAAGTGGATATAATAATTGGTGTAAAGCTAAGCAGATTGAAGATGTTGGAATATCTGTAGTTTTGTTTAATGTACATGATTGGTGTAACTTTAAATTGATTTTACCTTCACAGACTCAACATATTATAGTGAGATTAAAGGACATGGGAAATCACGAAACCATTAAAAATTTATTTGGATATGACGGTATGACACCCTAAATTAAAACTAAAACATAATTTTTAATGCCATGTGCAATCATGTGACATCTTGTGACATAAAACCAATAATTTACAAAAATTATTTAGATCTTACAGTATGTCAAGTTTTTTTATTTCAAACTATGTAATGTTAAAATAAGCTTCTATGATGCAAAGAGACTATCACAGTGATTACTTTAAAGATTTTTAATTGGATATTATTCTTATATTATAATTAAATGTACCAATTTAAATGAATTAAAATTATTATCATCATTATAACTATGACTGTCACATTTTTATTTTTATTGATCATCACATTACAGTGATGCGAATTATATTTCATTAACGAATTGGCATTAAATCCTGTGTAAGAATTTGTCTACTGGTCTTAAACAAGTGATTTAACTTTATGAATAAATTAAATAATCTTATATTGCTTTTATAAAATATCTTTGTTCTATTTTCTTCAAATCCTAAACCTGTATAGAATCTTTTGCTGCATTATTTCTACTATAAAAGTATTTTGTTTCATTAAACGTAGAACATTATGTTTTAGAAAAAAGTAAAATAAATTTAGTTTTTATTTCTAATTAGGGTGAATTTTTTTTCATAATCGTTCTAAAGAATGTGAAAAAAATGGTTTGTAACAATGTATTTTCAATATATTTTTTTATTGAGTTTTACAGCGTAATGAAACTTATTAATTTATTCAATAATTAATTCATAGAAACTTAGTCACAAGTCATAAATAAAGTGTTGCATGATAAGACATAGCATGCTTATAAGAACTAAAAAGATTATTAAGTATAATAGAAAAATAAAATGAATAATATGAATAATATTTAAGGTAATGTAGGATCGTCTCACATACAAACAATTGCATAAATATCTAAAACTGAATTGAATGTAAAAGTGAACTAATAAAATTTAACAATCCAATGATTTCTTCCCATGTTTATATAAATTTATAATTCAAGTATATGTCCATCAAAGTATTAACTTTTGTCTAATCTACTATTTATATTTAAAACATGATTACAAAAAGTCTTAAAGCATAAAGGTAAACTTTTTAAAAATATTTTAAACTATTGCAAGAACAGTTATTGACTAGAATTAAAAGAATCTCAGCATTCATTTGCGGTTTATTGGTTAGTAACTTGACATACTTTCTTCCCATAATCGTAATAAAATGGAATTTATCTTTCAAATGTTACTTTCCCAACAAAGTACTAACTATTATACCATTTAAAATTAATAACAGCATATGTTCGAACTTTATTTGTATTAATTTTTACTATACATAACTCTTTGTTAACGGATAAGTAATAGTAAGATATTTTCTTAAGATTGTGTACATTATTGCTTAAACAAGAAACAGTATTGTAAATGACTCTTATCGATAAATATTACAAGTTTTGATTGACACCTTACCTTATAAATTAATACTATTAGGTATAAATAATCCGCTTATTCGTCAAAAACGCATAAAAATCACAATGATTAAGTACACTTTCCACTATGAATAATAACACATAATAATTCAGTCCAAGGCATTTTTTCACATATCTAAACGTATGGATAGTAACGATCGTTGCTCATCGTTGTTCGGAGTGTTTATCCTTGAAGAGAAAACAATAATTCGTCATTTCGGTTTTGAAAAATCAACGGTGAGTGTTTACATTACTTCCGATTCTCCCGAAAGTCCCAAGTCTCTCGATTCACTGTCGAGAAATGGTCTCAAGATGTAGTAAAAGTGACTTCACAAGTGTGCTCGCGCGCTATTGTGGGCGCTATTTCGAATCGATTTTCTTATTTTACTCAGCACTGATTCCGACTGATTGGTCGTTTCCGATCCCAATGTTCTTCGTGTTTAATTTAAAAATTTGTTTTCTTTCAATACTTAAATACAATGATGTATGCATAATGAAGCCACGTCAAAGTTTTGCAAATTTTGCTCGGAAAGAAAATTTAACAGTGAATCCACATTGCATGCCGTATGCCTATGTCGTATGCCGTATGCCGTATGCGTTTACTACTCGTAGACTTCCCTGCTGGTTGGCTGAGCTTTAAAGTACAGAAGTACGGCATAGGCATACGGCATGCAATGTGGATTCACTGTATAAAGGAACGATATTATATATAAAGCAAGCTCTCTCCACACACGACGACTGGCATGCTGGCACCTTTAAAGCTCCGCCTTATTGGTAGCGCTACGCGCATGCGCGTACACAGAAGAAAGAACTACGAATTTTAAAAATTTAAAACGTGTGGAATCACTGCTGTTTGCTACTTTGCGCTCGGGAGCTTTTATATACTTATATACATATATATATATGTGTGTGTGTGTGTGTGTGTGTGTGTGTGTGTGTGTGTGTGTGTGTGTGTGTGTGTGTGTGTGTGTGTGTGTGTGTGTGTGTGTGTGTGTGTGTGTGTGTGTGTGTGTGTGTGTGTGTGTGTGTGTGTGTGTGTGTGTGTGTGTGTGTGTGTGTGTTTTTGGGATATATATAACCCATAGATTGCTACTTTTGGGGACTTTTGTTCCTTTTGGGGTCCGGCTTCAAAAAAACCAGGCATCTATCTTAGGTTCTTTTCCGGGCTTTTGTTCCGGAATTTCGGTACTAAAAGCGGGCGCCGCAGGCGTCGTGGTGTTAGGCAACACCCTGAGGGATTTGATTATTTCAGACAATGGCGGCGCGTAGCGCCGCCCTTACCTTCATTTTGGGATCTGGAGAAACAAACTCTAGGTCCCCAAAAGTACTGGTTCACACACACACACACACACACGCACGCACGCACGCACGCACACACGCACACACACACACACATATATATATATATATATATATATATATAAAAGGGTGGATCGAAAAAAACGAATTTCTGAATTTCAAAACGCCTGACCCTTAAAAGGTGTCCTTTTTATAATAAAAATCACCTCGCGAAACATATTTTCTGTTGGAGTCAATCTTTGGGTTCCGCCAACGACACGAAGTTTAATAAAAATGACGTAAAATCACGAAAATTCTAATTTCTTGCGTTTTTGTCATTTATTTTTCGCCTAAGTAATTGTAAACTCTACATATTTATATGGTTTTGATGCTATGTCATAATAATTGAAAACGTTTTTGATCATTCATAAACCCGCCAAAATCCGGAAATTGGCTAAAAACATGAAAGCAGGAAGAAGAATTAATGGTTTTTTTTTATGTCAAGTAAATTATTGTGCAGATCTTCGCTTATTTTATTGCTAGATAAAATAATCCAGAACTCACCACGAGGAGGTGTCTGCACTTCGAGTTCCACCCTGCTCCTACCCAACCACTCTCCGAAATGTAGGAGCCTGATAATACGCAATCAAATTAATTCGCGAAATATTTCGTGGACTTCCCTACTGAAAAATCTCACGTGAGATCTCACACCAAAATATGATGTGAAATTCTGGTCCGCGAGCTGCTAAAATCCCTTTAATGATAAAAAATCAGTTTCTGGGAATTTGGAGTCCCCTATTAGGTTCCCACACAGCATGTATTAATTCTGAAAGGATTCTGAAAGAATGCATGAAATAATTTTATTCTTTCAGAAATCATTCAGTGAAAGGATTCTGTAATAATGCTATGTCCGGGGTATTTTCCTTTCAGAATTAATTCAATGGAATAATTCAAAAATAATTTATAATATCATTGCAAAATTTATTCAATAGAAGATTTCTGAAAGGATTCATGGATTATTACCAAAAGGTTACTAAAAGATATTTCAAAATTATTTCCTGAAATAATTCTGAAAGGAAAATACCCCGGACATAGCATCATTACAGAATCCTTTCACTGAATGATTTCTGAAAGAATCTTTCAGAATCCTTTCAGAATTAATATCACATATTATTGCAGAATCCTTTCAATGAAAGATGTCTGAAAGGATTCAGGAATTAATTTTGTGAATTAATTCGAAAATATTATGAAAATATTACTGACAAGAAATTTGGAAGACGGATAAATCCAGTATTATTACAGAATCCTTCCAATGAAAGATGTCTCAAAGGATTCAGGAATTAATTTGTGAATTAATTCCTGAATCCTTTCAGACATCTTTCATTGAAAGGATTCTGTAATAATACGTGATTTATACTGTTCGAAATTTCTTTTAGTAATATTTCCATAATATTTTCGAATTAATTCACAAAATTAATTCTGAATCCTTCAGACATCTTTCATTGAAGGATTCTGCAATAATACGTTATTTATACTCTTTGAAATTTCTTTTTAGTAATATTTCCATAATATTTTCGAATTAATTCACAAAATTAATTCCTGAATCCTTTCAATGAAAGATGTATGAAAGGATTCAGGAATTAATATTGTGAATTAATTAGAAAATATTATGGAAATATTACTAACAAGAAATTTGAAGAGGATAAATCCCGTATTATTACAGAATCCTTCCAATGAAGGATGTCTGAAAGGATTCAGGAATTAATTTTGTGAATTAATTCGAAAATATAATGGAAATATTACTAACAAAAAATTTCGAAGGTTATAAAATCATGTATTATATTGCAGAATCCTTTCAATGAAAGATTTTTGGAAGGATTCAGGAATAAATATTGTGAATTAATTAGAAAATATTTAGTAAGTATTACTAACAATAAATTTCGAAGGGTATATATAATCCCGTATTTGAAGGTACATTTTTATAATTTAGAATATTATTTAAATAATATTCTAACTATTTTTACATATATTTACATTGTTAATAATTTTACACTATTTTATCGCAGAAAAAAACGCAGAAAAATTTTTTACATGATGGAGATTCGAACCCGGGTCGCTTGGGTACTACGCAAATACGCTATCCATTACGCTATCGCTCGCTTGTTAGATCATTTCATTTTTTTCATTATATACTGCAATATGAGTGATACGATACATTAGAAAATTTATTCTTAATATTACTTTATTTTTTAATATTAACTTTGATCAATTAATTCATAGTTATTTAATACTTTTAGTTTATTAAATATTGTATTAAGTCGATGTGAAATGTGTGTGTATAAAGGGAGCTCTTCCTTACCGACGTTATGAGTTTTTACATTTTTTTGATCTTAGATTCAACTTTTGATGAATGAAGCTCTTCACTGCACTCCGTAATTGCATAAATAATACACCTATAAATTTTTCAGAAATTCTGTTCATTATTTTTCATAAAAAACTGGTAGAAAATTTTTCAACCCGTTTCCTGTAAAATCTATAACGAGCAATAACTTGAAAATTTACACATAGTGTATTTTTGTCATTACGAAGGGCAATAAAGAGCTCTTTTCCCGAAATTCGATAAAAATAAAAAAATGATAATTGCATATAATGCAGAGATGAATAGAATGAGCTCTACCTTACCGACGTTATTATTATTTGTAGTGTTTTCAATTTCGAATCAACTTTTAGAGTCAAAGGCTCTTTACTCTTGGCAGACGTATAAATAATATTTCTGTCGATTTTGAGGGGACTTCTAAACATTGTCATACTGAAAGAATACTATTATGAATAATAATAAAAAATATTGCTTATTTTAAGTACCTATATTATTCATCTTTAAATGTTTTTTTTCCTTTTATTTTAAGTTTTTATATTCTTACATTAACTTTTGAAATTAATATTTTTCGCAATTAGTAAATGTTTCAATCTATCTTAGTTCACAAAAACGAAAAATTATATACCCCCCACACATTTTAATACGTTCTTTAATAGGATCATACAAATGTAGAAAACAATAGACGACTAAATCCGATCATTATCCAATCATTTCATTTTTTTCATTATATAGTGCAAAATGACTGACATAATAAATTAGAATATTTATTTCTAATATTTCTTTATTTTTTAATATTAACTTTGTTTAATTAGTATATACTTATTTAGTAAGTTTTGTTTATTAAATATTGTATTAATTAGGACTTATTTGATTGAAACAAATTCGAATTAAAAACAAAATAAATACATTATACGATGCCTCTTATATACGGACGCTGCCCTTTTCGTGTTGAATACTTGCAATAATTTCTGAACTATTTTATGTTTTCTTTCAAAAAATCTTTTCAAGGTTCTTTCAGGAAGAATTCGTGTAAATATCTTTTTTGCTATTGTGTTTTAAAAAATTTTATTGTAACAATCTTTTTCAAACGAATTCTAAATTATTTCTTGTATTAATTCACGTGAGTTTCCCGCAACATTTCATGAAATAATTCATGAAATTATTTTCAATAGATATTGAATTATCTTTGTGAATGATTAATTTTTATCATTCTGAAATTATTTCTGAATTATTTCGTGATATAATTCTTGACATGATTGCTGAATTGTTATGTTTTCTTTAAAAAAATCTATTAATTCACACGAGTTTCCCGGAAGATTTCATGAAATAATTCATGTAAGATTTTTGAATAGATATTGAATTATTTTTGTGAATGATTAATTTGTATCTTTCTGAAATTATTTCTGAATTATTGCATGAAAGAATACTTGCAATAATTTCGAAATTATTTTATGTATTCTTTCAAAAAATCTTTTCAAAGTCCTTTCAGAATTAATTCGTGTAATTATTTTTTTTGCTATTTTGTTTTAAAAAATTTTATTCTAAAAATCTTTTTCAAAAGAATTCAAAATTATTTCTTGTATTAATTCACACGAGTTTCCCAGAAGATTTCATCAAATAATTCATGTAAGATTTTTGAATAGATACTGAATTATTTTTGTGAATCATTAATTTGTATCTTTCTAAAATTATTTCTGAATTATTGCATGAAAGAATACTTGCAATAATTTCGAAATTATTTTATGTATTCTTTCAAAAAATCTTTTCAAAGTCCTTTCAGAATTAATTCGTGTAATTATTTTTTTTTGCTATTTTGTATTAAAAAATTTTATTCTAAAAATCTTTTTCAAAAGAATTCAAAATTATTTCTTGTATTAATTCACACGAGTTTCCCAGAAGATTTCATGAAATAATTCATGTAAAATTTTTGAATAGATACTGAATTATTTTTGTGAATGATTAATTTGTATCTTTCTAAAATTATTTCTGAATTATTGCATGAAAGAATACTTGCAATAATTTCGAAATTATTTTATGTATTCTTTCAAAAAAATCTTTTCAAAATCCTTTCAGAATTAATTCGTGTAATTATTTTTTTTGCTATTTTGTTTTAAAAAATTTTATTCTAAAAATCTTTTTCAAAAGAATTCAAAATTATTTCTTGTATTAATTCACACGAGTTTCCCAGAAGATTTCATGAAATAATTTATGTAAGATTTTTGAATAGATATTGAATTATTTTTGTGAATGATTAATTTGTATCTTTCTGAAATTATTTCTGAATTATTGCATGAAAGAATACTTGCAATAATTTCGAAATTATTTTATGTATTCTTTCAAAAAATCTTTTCAAAGTCCTTTCAGAATTAATTCGTGTAATTATTTTTTGGTAACACTTTTTTTATTTTTTTGGAAGATTTTTGAAAGTATTTTGTAAGGATTCCATATATTATTTTAAAAATTAATTTAAAATTAATTTTTTTTCCTTTTAAAATTCTTTCTAAATCATTTCAATGTATTAATTCATGAATTATTTCATGTAATTATTTCAGTTTTCTTTCATGCTGTATGGGTTACGCCACCCCCAGATAAGTTCAAAAATCTATGTTTTGAAGCGTTTTAGCTATTTTTTACATTTTTAGAAATTTTACACATGAGATCTCATGTGTAAAATTTCTTACGTGAAATCTCACGTTACATCTCACGTGAGATCTCATGTGTAAAATTTCTAAAAACTGCCAAACAGACCATCGAGCGAAGCTAACGCTAAAATCATCATTCGGGAAGCCGTTAAACGTTTTTTAAAATCAATATGTATAAAGATATAAGTACAAATTATATTTACTTATTAACTAGATTCAGATAATTCTAACAAAAAATACATTTTTATGTAATTATACTTTAATTTAAAACTAAAAATGTTCCTAAAATTATTTCATTTTTCAAGTATAATAAAAACGTTGAAGTTTTTTATGTAATAAAAATTCAATTTTTATAAATTATTATTATTATGTATTTCATTTAATTTTAATGAAAAGTTAAGTAACATTTAATGAGCAGAATTAAATTAAGCAATACTGAAAATATTAGCTTTGTTTAATTTGGTTTTTGCTTGTTAAATTTTACTTAACTTTTATTTATGTAAAAAAAAAAGAAAAGAAAACCTCTATCCCCATATAAAAAGACATCCCAACGAGCTCTTCTAGCATTTCTTCAAGTCATCTTTAAGATGCCTTTATTAATAAATCAGAATTTTTGTAAACTATCCAAATCCATGCGCGCTGTGCGCGCTCTATATATGTACTTTTTTTTCTTAATCATGCAAAGAATAATTTATTCCTTATAAGCCGGAAATCTTTTTCTTTTTATTTTGATACATCTTTAATAATTGATATACTGTAGTACATTTATTACTCTTAACGAATACAAAATTTTGAGGCTAGAAACTATAAGCTTATTCGAATATTTTTTTTTTTTCGTGAAGTATTAAATAAAGAATAAAATCTGAACATAATATTGACATAATTTATTCTAATATTAACATAATTAATTCTTTTAAGATTAAAACATTGCTTACTGTTTTGAATTTTACCGTACAATTCAATAACTAATCGTATTGTGTTTTGAAGTACTTTTCTACTTCTGGCCATCACTTTAACAAATAATTAAAACATATTATTTATTTTTTTAAGCTGCAACCCATATTAATTTGATTATTATTTATTTAATACTTTTCACTTTAATCATTTTCATTCCAATAAATATTCCTATAAATAATACCTAATTATCGAATAAAAATGTATATTTAATTTTAAATTCTCGCGCCTTTTATCCAAGAGCCAATCACAGATCAAATCTATAGAGGCTTTATTTCTTCCGGTCATCACTTTTTTAAGAAGAGAATATATGTAGATTTTGTCTTAATGGCATCAGGATAACTTTATGATATCATTGAGCTTTTTAAGATGTATGGTAATTGCTAATCTTAAAAGTATCTTAAAATCATCTTTTAAGGGGATGCCATACTCGTACCATTACCGACCGAGCAATTCACACAGTTTCAAGCTGATTAAAAATAAAATACGTCGAATCACAAAAAATCAAGAGAACACTCTTCTGTATTTTTTAACGTTCTATCATCCAGTCAAAGTTTGGAGTTGAAATATCAAGCCGTTTTTTCAAAAACTTTGAACGAAATTAAATTTCGCTTTGTTCAAAGTTTTTGCAAAAATGACTTGATATTTCGACTCCAAACTTTGACTGGATGATAGAACGTTAAAAAATACAGAAGAGTGTTCTCTTGATTTTTTGTGATTCGACGTATTTTATTTTTAATCAGCTTGAAACTGTGTGAATTGCTCGGTCGGTAATGGTACGAGTATGGCATCCCCTTAAGGAAATATATCTTTTATCATAAAAATTACATCTTGAAGATCTCTTTAAGTTGTTTAGTGTTTACTGGGCAACGCTGGAGCAGAAGCCACGAAGCATTATAATCGTAGCCTGGCTAAAGCTGTTATGAAATATATATATATATATATATTTTTTCTTGGTTATGTTTATCAGTCGATACGATTTTAAACGAAATTGGTACTCTGTTGAATAATTTGTAAATGAGCATGACAATTTATGTAAAATGAACGGATAATTACACCAGTAAGTGTTTTATCAGTGGTTCAAAAATGTTGTCACGGACGGCAACTGTTTTAAATAGACAATTAAAAACATTCAACAATAAGAATTGCACTCGCCATTGTTCTCAAGTACAAAATGCTGCTACTGAAAAAGTTAGTTCATATCAGTTACCAGAAAAATATAAAGGAACTTTTGTTGAGAGATGGTGTAAGTATTTAACTAAAAATCATAGTAAATTTATTTTTTAATTCTTTATTATATAATGATGAATAGATTTAAGAAGGTTATTATTCAGTTTTATTCTATTTAATTGATGTAAAAAAAACGTATACGTCTAAATATTATATGTATCTTCTAAATCATCCATAAAATATGTAAATATTTAATATTAAATCATATCTTCAATAAAGAAAATATATTGATTAAACAATGTTACTTTTGTTTCAGTTATCTATTGGAGAAACTTATTCAAGGATTACAAAGATGTAGCTGTAGATATTTGTAAAGACTGTAAACATCATCCTATAAAGGCATCAGTTTATGCAACTCGTATGTATATTATTGTTGCAATTTAATGTTCAAAGACAAATAATAATAATAAATTATATTCTTTAGTCATGGGAAGCTTTTATTATTTGGCTAAACACAATCCTGATGAACTTGACTTTCGAGAGCAGCTTCTCAGCAGTGCTTCAAAAGTTTTACTAATTGGCCAGCCAATAAGAAACCCAGTTACTATGTATTACCTTAAATGGATTGAACAGTGTCACAATGAAGGACTAATACGACGATTGAACTTAGGAATTTTCTCACTTCTTTGGCTACATGATTATGACAAAGAGTGTAAGATCTATAAAGCCACGTGTTCTTATTTGAAACCTCGATATCTCACCTTTTACACAAGAATAATCGATGTTGGTTTCCTAGACAATTGGTGGGTGTTAGAAAATAGTATGAATAATTATGATATCAATGAAACTGAATTTAATGAAAATGCATACGCATAAATCATACAAGTTTTACTATAGCTGGGCTATCGTAAAATCTGTATAAAAGATTGAGTTGTATATAGAAAATATAAAAGCCATGAGGGATCATGAATACTTTTAAAATTAAAATAATTTAAAAGTTTATGCAAAATTAAAAAATAAAATATTTAATTTAAGCCTTTTATAGTTAATTATTGATTACTTTTTTAAAGTTAAAATCAGTCTTTTCAAATTTTCTAGTTCAATTTGTAAATCCCTATTATTTTTAGAATAATTAGTTATCATGACATATAATTCAAAATGATTTTTCGCTTATTTATTAAAACATAAAAAATAACTGTTTTTTTTTTCTTGTTTTGATTATATTTATATAGGTATAATTAAAAGAAAGGAAACAATTAAATAGGGTGAATAAAAAATAAGCTTTTTATTGAAGTAGAAACATTATTTTAAAACAGTCTATTCATATATTTTACCAACAACTTAATATAATATATTTGGTTATACAAAATATTCACAATAATCAAGATTCTGAAACAAAAAAACAAAAGAGTAATTTTAGTAATTGTAAAATATGTGATAATACTAGATCAAATATGAAAGTATGAATTTGTTGAAAGAGATTATTTTGTGTGATTTTGTAGATAGTTTCTGATTTATTTCATGCTATTTTAAAATACTTAGTATGAAATCCAATTCAAATCTACAAAAAATATTTGAAGCCAACAAAATAATTTTTATTGAAAATCAATTCCGATTAAAGAATATTAAATGGAAAATTCCATAGCTAATCAAACAATTTTTCATGATTGTCATCTGATTATATGGACTGCTATAGAATTTTCAAAAATTGTTTTCGTTTCAAGGCTTTCATAAATTCTAAAAAAATATTTCGTTGCATTTCAACAATTTCCTCCAATACTTTCACGCTTACTTCTTACTTGTATCCTCTACAAACCACGTCACCCTCACCTTTCGCGTAAACGATGGCCGTGCGACAGGGCGTGTACACGAGCATCTTGTTGGCCCTGTTGGCCCAGGCATCAGGGGTGGTGAAGTGAGCGACGTTAGCGTCGACGCGGCTCTCACCGCCGAACCTCGGATCGTCGCTGTTCAGGACAGTCCTGTAAGTGCCGGGGTCGTGCACACCTACCGGATAGTCGGCGAAGGATTTGTTTGGGTGGAAGTTGAAGACGAAGACGAGGCCGGCGCGCTCGAATACTACCACCTTGTCGTCCTGGTGCTTCCACGACACGTAGGCCTAGAAAAGTTTTTGTATTTTTTTTTTTTTTAGTTGATTGATGGTTGAGCGAAAAAGTTGACGAGTAACTGAAAAAAATTCGTCGATAGTTTTCTATAGTTGTAGAGACTGATTTTATGTAACAAAATTCAAAATAAAAATGTCTTTAAAAGGTCTAAGATTTTACCACCTTTTGATCACAAACATTTTATTGTAGAAGTATTTTGCTAATGTAAAATTTCAAGAAAACTGATTCATCTTAAGACTTTTTGGATACTTACCGGATCAGCGTGCAACCATCCGTATTTTTCTTCGAGCGCGTTCACAGCTGCGTCCCAAGCAGCCATAAATTTGTATTTTAGTAGATCGTTGTCTACTAAATTCCATTGCCTTCTCGCGTAGTGATAGCTTTCGTTATTCCCCACTCGAGGGAAATCTAGCCATTCGGGATGACCAAATTCATTGCCTAAAAGATGACATGTACTGTGAGTCTTTATATCTTTATATAATGCTTGGTTACAAAAATTTTATGAAAATTTATCCATTTGAATTACATTTTAAAAACATAAGATGTCTTGTTATAAAATCCGATCTCAAAATAGGATCAAACGGGATTTAACGGATTTTTCAGATTAGGAATAATACTTTTTATTTTATAGAGTGTTCTAATCCCTCCCTGTAAGAATTGGTGGAATGTTTGATTCTAATATGAAGTAATACCAATGAATAAATTCTTCAATCCCAATAGCAAACCCAATGATTAATCGAACAGGTATCCACTCACCCATAAAATTCAAAAACGCCTCTCCACCCAGCGCATGCGTGATCAGCGTGATCAAATTGTGCAAGGCGATTCCTCGACTGATAACTGGACTGGGCTCACTCATCACACTCATGTGCGTGTACATCTCCTTGTCCATGAGCCAGAAGGCGATGGTCTTGTCGCCGACGAGTGCCTGGTCGTGAGACTCGGCGTACGCGACTGTCTTCTCCATCCAGCGGCGATTGGTCAGCGTCCAGGTGATGTCACCCATATCCCAGTCCTCGTCCTTGGTCTCCTTCAATAGCTTGATCCACTTGTCGGGGATGGCCATGGCGAGGCGGTAGTCGAAACCCATACCGCCCTCGTTTACGGGTCTAGTAGAGATGAAATGGTGTTAATGATTGATTTATTTTTGTGGTTCAGATAGTAGAGAAACAATTTTTATATTATTTCAGAAATGATGTTTATTCGGGATTGATTCAATGATTTCTAACTCAGAAGAGAAATGTCTGATCATCTATACGACTCTTTCGCGTGTTTTGAATAATTAATTGAATATTATAAGATTTATAATATTTTAAGTCAGTTGGACCTTGTTGCAGATTATCAACTAGATCAACAACTGCATATAATCCAAAAACACAATACAGGTATGAAATCAGATGTTTGTCCAACTGAATAACTTGACTTTTTAGTTATATTTTAACCAAAAATAAAAAAAGAGGATTTAGTTACCTACAACTTGCTGGCATACCACTGACATCTTCAGCTATAGTTACAACTTCAGGGTAGAAATGGTGTAGAAGGTAATTAGCAATCATCAGATAAATGATACCTTCTGTATCCACATTCAAGCCGAAATATTCGTCGTAATGCCCGCTAAATCCTTGACCGCACCCTCTCGAGTGATACAGCATAGACGTGACACCATCAAATCTGAATAAAAATACTTTCTTGTTACAAATTTTTTTTTTTATATTGTTTTCAGGTAAAAAATCTTTTCACGTTGCATTTGTATCCTTAACCATATTCAACAGATATAAAGTTGCATGAGAAATATTTCTATAGTTTGATTAGATCTAGTCCTAAAATCATTTCTAAACAAAGTCCCAAAACTCAAATATCCAGCTCACCTGTACCCATCGAACCCATACTCGTCGATGTACCAGCGTAAATTCGACAACAGGAACCTCATGACCTCGTAGTCGCCGTAGTTGAACAGCCTGCTGTCCCAGAGCGGATGCACGCCCCGCTTGCCCGAGTGGAAGAAGCAGGCGTCCGTCCCGTCAAACAGGTTCAATCCGTCCAGGACGTTCTTAGAGGCATGCGAGTGCACCACGTCCAGCAGGACGAATAAACCGTGCTGGTGGGCAATGTCGATGAGTTCCTTAAGTTCCTCCGGGGTGCCGAATCGTGATGACGCGGCGTAGAACGATGTGACCTATATGGAACAAGGAAGACTGAGCATGGCACTAGTTGGATATTTCAAGACTAGTGATTTAATAAACACTGCTGGTTAGATGGGATATATTTTAAAAGTGCCCAGTTACAAGATTGACTGTGAGGTAAACGATCTTGAATTGGTATCAAGATTTTCACTTGTCATTAGAACGTTGATGTTCTTCCAGGTCTTCTGATTTCGAGATGCTAATCTTTGTTAATTTTAATTTTATATTTTTAGTGAACATAGAAACTTACTATCTTCAACATACCTGATAACCGAAGCAAGCATAATACGCATGTTCCATTATAGCCATCAACTGGATTGTATTGTACCCTTGTTTAACTATTCGAGGTATGACGTCTCTGGCGAATTCCAAGTACTTTCCAACTCGAAGTTCTTGCGTCCCGATTCCTACGTGACATTCGTATATACGAAGACTCTTTGGTCTCTTTGGCTTTGGATGCTTGAATTTGTAGACCTGAAAATGGCATTTATTCAATATCAAAGAGGCATTACCATTTATTAATCCTTTTCTCTAAAGGAGGCGTTAGAATACGTAATCATTACTTCGAAGTTATTTAAAAATAAATTGAACCAAAGGTAAAGCATTAGAGAATTGCAAATCTTATCAAAACTATTAATATCTAACATGTCCGTGGCCAAAAAGCTAATCTAATCCACCGTGAAACTTTCTTAACATTTTCGGGTCCCGGATACCAGATCCTCTGCTTGTACGTCACACCGTCAGACGCTTGACTCGGCGGCGTCACATACGTCGCCCATGGACTGAGCCTGTCTAACAATTTTCCATTTTTGTCCTTGACGATGACTTTGACTTCTGACAGGTGTTTGATGGGACAACTGCCGTCGGGATTTGGGCCCAAGTGCAGCTCCCATTTGCCGTATTCCATCTTTTTGTAGGGGGTCGCGGTCCACTGCCAGCCATCTAGAAATTAAGATTTGGTAGGGCAGAAGTGCTTGTAAGAGAAGTTTGTGAGATTTCGATGGATTGACGATGTGTCGTGTCTCGTGTGTGCTGAATTTGTTGTAATAATACATAAAACTATTCCGGGTGTGCATTTATGCAGAATTAATTACAAACTACGACAGGTAAGGTATATAATATACAAATACTAGAATTTTGTCGAGTGTTGCGCTTTTCATATGAAAAATAATTTGCGAGCATTCTTTCTACAGTATAAAATAAATGAATTAAAATTATAAAAAACTGATTATGGAATGAAGAAATCAATGCGTGTTTTTAACTGCTTAGGGTTGTAAACAGCGTTTTATCAAGAAATGATATCGGTTATACGGAAAAAATGAAAACTACTCGACATGCTACAGTTTTCAAGGACAAAAATTTCTGATGAACGTAAACATGCCAAGTTTTTACGTTTTTTTCGAGTTAACCCTGCTATCGAAAAAACAAATAGTGTGTAAAATGAAATACGATTTCGAAGAAAAATACGGAGAAAAATTACTTTCAAGTTGGTTTTCGATTTTAAAAAGATGTTAAATATCGCCCGTCGAGCGTCATGTTTCTGTTCTAGGAATTTCTCGATGATCCTCGGTTATCGAAACTGAATTCTGCGAATCCCAAGACGATGAAGATTTTGCTTACGATTAAGCGTTTATTAAAGATCTCATCAAACAGTTCATATAACTTGAATAAAATACTCGTAAAATAATGATAAACTTACTGAAATCTCCCGTCAAGTAAAGCTCTTCGGCGCCCGGCGCCCATTCTTTCGCACTGACTGAATTATCTGGATTGATGTGAATGCCAAACTTTTTGTACGATGTGGAGAACTGGTCTAAATCTTTTTCTCCTGTTTTTATTTTATCTATGTAATCTAAGAATAAAGCGTACCTGCAATGAAAAATGTAAAAATTGTAAAACGAACGCAAACAAAACTGTTGTGCGTTAATCGTTCGTTAATATTTTTTCTCGTCGAACGGACAATTTTTGTGTATTTTGTCCGCTAATGAATATAGAAGATATATTTCAAAATTTGAAATAAAGATTATATTTTTACGGAATATTCGTAACGTAGTCAGTAGATAAAGAACGACTTGTAAGTATGAATATCATCAACCTCTATCGCGTTTTACCGATGTGTAATCTTTTTTATACTTAATAAAATTACTATGTTACATATTTTCCAGTTTTATAAATAAGTACTATACATGTATATTAGAACATTTAACAGAAAAAGCACCGCGAAGACTTACTTATTGTACTAATGAGTATAAGTAGTAAATGTCGAATACAGTAACGCAGTTTATTTGAACGAATTTTGATCGACGACATTCAATTAATTTCAATTTTTCGTTATTTTTAAGTACAAACTATATTTATTTTTATTTATATTATATTTAATAAAAGTTTTTAAACGATTAATAATAATTAAACTGTATTTATCAAATAAATTCGAAACATTACATTTTATTATATTTATACCAAAAACAATTTAATACAATTTTTGGTATTAGCATATTTCATTTAGTGTGCAAAATTTAGGTTAATTAGATTTTTCTTTCTCTAATCATTTACTCTTTAATCTCAATTTCCACTACTTATAAAGAAGTCTCATTCACGATTCACGTGATCGAAATTTCGTGAAAAAATATAAGATGTTGTGGTCTATCTAATCTCAAATTTATTATTAGTATTGATTAACTAGCCAAACAAAATTTGCATATTTTGTATAAATATAATTTCTTGACGGAGATTGCACATAATGATTCATAAAGTATTTAAATGCTTTTAAAATTATTTTTACTACATAACTTAACAATAAAATACCTTACTACAGAACTTTTTCTATAAATTATGGATATTTTAATGAATATAATTATCATCATACCCAATGATTTACATTTCGGTAATATTTTTAATTCGTCAACCGTTTATTCTACATGACTTAATTAACAAAATGTATACTTTGCAAAGTATAATAGCATTTTCAAACTGATTGAAAATTTTCACAAACATGTTCTTTCGTTTTTATTTAGCCAACTACTGTCCCTCCCTCAAACTCACATTTCATGCATAGTTTAATTTGCATAGTTCATTTACCTCTTTCTGTACTCTTTTTCGTACGGTTTGAGATAAGGATCCCTTTCCAATAATTTATTTAGCTCCGGAACATCGATCTCGGATGGATCCATACTCGAGTACTTTCCGCCCATGATTGCACGATTAATTTGGTTAAACTCCGATCGTGCACTGACTCAAATTGTAAAACAATTGTATAACATTAATAATAATAAGCACTGGTGGGCGCTCATGCGTGAGTGTATTAATATCACGAAGCCTGTTGCCGGTTACAAAACGAATGACAGTTCAAGGTGAATTTTGTGTTTGAAGCCCCGTCTGCAGGCGAGTATTACGTGCTAAAATTCGGTTGGTTCTACATTGCACTGTCAACGCGGTATATCTACTGCGTAGCTTGTAGGGACTTAGGGAGGGAGGGGCGGTTAACTCGTCCACATTGTTTCCGATGTCTGAATTATTCAAATAAAATATTATTAATAATATTTTCCACTTTTTTTGCTCGAGATACTGAAATAAATTGAACCTGTGGTGTTTATTGTAAAATAATGTAAAATGAATTATTTTCAATATAGAAAAAATAGTTTTATGGTAAATGATAGCAAATTAGAGTCATTACTTTATTCTGATAATTAATTGCCACATAGGCATTCCCATGACTAGCAATAGATTGTAAAGTGATTTGGATTGTTAATGCTGAAATGAGACATAAGAACCCAGGCGGAAATGATCTTCTATAATAAAAGTTCAAAAAAGTTTATAACTGATATTAGCAGATTATAAAATCAGTATTTGAGACTTTTATAAAAGTTTAAAACTGTTATAAATAGTTATAAATAGTTATTTACTTTTATAAGTTTTTTGGATTGTCGTAAAAATTTGAATCTTGGATCAGTAAAAAAAGTTAGTAACTGATAATAACTTTTACGAATGTTTACTAATTTGTACTAATTGAAATTTATAATTATTTGTATTTTGGAATATCTATATTAATAAAATTTCTTTCTTACAAAAAGTGAATAATTAATAAACTTTTTGAAACTATTAATAACTATTATTATTAAATAAAAAAGGTTTATAACAGATAATAACTTTTTACAGATTGATTTTATGGTTATGCGCCGCGGCCCAAAAAAGTAAATAAAAGTTTATTACTGTTATAAACTATTTTAAGCTGTTCATAACAGAAAAAAACTGTTGATAACTTTTATAAACTGTTACTATCGTCTCAAATCCTATATTTATTACAGTTATTAACAGTTATAAACTTTTTTTAAAAATTATAAAAAACGATATATTCTTATTAATAATTATTTGCTAAGTTTTATTTTCGCCTGGGAAAGAAAAAAATTGTTTTCATATCATCAATTTTACTATTTTCTAAAAATGTTATGAAACTGATTATTTATTTTTAACAATTGCGTAAAAAGTCTTGTTTTAATTAACTTAGTTTTATATTTAATTTATTTTTTTTTATGTATGGCGATTTATGGGTCTGAAGTTTGCATCGTTGGAGTGCAACGAAATAATTTTTTACAATTAATTTAAGTTATTAAGCAATGGAAATTTTATCTAAATCTTTGTTATAAAGTCATTTGATACTACAAATAATAAATAATCTACACGCAAAATAAATGTTAATTATAGTAAACTTGAGGTAACATCAAATATTTTTTTCTATCATCGTGTGCAAAGTTCAAGTTTGTATACGCATTTGCGTGCACAACGGCCGACAAACTCCGCTCGTACGGGAATCACATATTTTGCGCACTCGTATCGTAATGTACTATTTTATTTCGTTGCATTACAACGTTGCAAACTTCAGACCTATGGCTATTTGAAAATAGCTGCATTTAGGTATTTTATACAAAAAATCTTGAAAGTTTATTATATTTTTTAATTTATATCTTTAGTTACTTATAAAGAAGATTTTGTATTATAGCTACATCTTGATTCCTTATATTACAAAGTCCCGTGTGATAATTATTCAAATGATTGTGTTTTATAGATATATAAAAATTTTTAAAAAATTGTAAACTTCCACTCAAATATTTCTGTTAAGTTAACAAAATATACAAAATATTGATCATTTCAGAAATCGCGTTTTAAATTATATTACTAATTTGCAATAAAATTAATTGTTGTACTGTTTAAAAAAACAAATCCAACGTTTGTTCTTATTCTTATTTATTCCATATTCCCTCTAATACTCGCACACATCATTGTAGAGAGCCTTTCATATACGAATAAATTTTATTGTTACTGCTGTAACCATAAACCAGACAGACAGACGACTCGATATAGAGTAAACATACAAAACAGTAACAACGTAAACAAAAAGTGCATTGATGCACGTCAAACTTCTGAAATTCTATGGATTTCCGTGAAATTTTTTGGAAGAAATGAATCCAGACGTGAGCAATAATGTTGGAAAACCGAATCAAGCGACTGGCCGAGGCGACAAGCCGGAAGGAGCCGACTACGATGATGACAGAGTAAGGTTAGATTTTCTACTAGGACAGGTGTAGATTAAAAATTTTAATTAGAAAAATCGATGATTTTGATGACATTTTTTAAATCAAAGTAATTAAGATAAATATGAATTATAAACGTGTTTCAGTAATTTTTCATGAGACAAATAATTCAGTACAAGTGAAATATAGTATCAGGTTAACATAATTTTTAATGTATTTTTTAGTTATAGAGATGCTATTTATAGATTAGTTAAGGCTAATAATAATAAGCATATTAGTAATATATATATTGCTATTGTGCAGATTGAATATTAAAGTAAATTTTGCAACATATATAGTATATATAAGTTTACTTTTTCTAGTTACAAGAAATGACTGCTTCATACTCAGAAATATCATTCGACTCCCAATCATCACCACCTGTATCAGAATTGAGATCACTGCTCGATTCACCTGATATAAGTAATGGAGTATACTTGACAGAAGGTTTTGACAAAGCCAATATTGGCACAAGACCAGACTGTTTGGATTTAAAAGGTGATGAAGCTGGAAGAAGTGATGGTGATCTTGCAAATTATCAAAAAGCGATGGGCTTTTTACAGTCCGAAGGAACTGTGATGCAAGATGGTGACTTAGTGTTGTTTGTTGCTGAAGATTTAGAAACCAAAATTAAGTTATCTAGCCCGATTACAAAAAAAGGAGACAATTCACCTTTTCTAGAATCGAGAAATTCCACACCTTGCCTTTATAGACAGGCTTTAACGCCACAATTACCTGCATTAGATCATAATATTTTAAATGAACTAGAAAATGAAGCAAGAAAAGTAGCTACATCAGTTGATTCTATAACTGAAAACTTAGCTGCCATTTTACATAGTGTATGTATTGTATACTTTTATAAAGGGAATTGTAAATTACTACACTGAAACCTTATAAATATTTTAACACTTTTCAGGCATCGGCATTGACAGTTGGTTGTTTAGAAACTTATCGAGATGCTGTGTGTAAAACCTGCGATGCTGTTGATCACAACATTAAATCTATGTATCAATTAATGGCTAAATGTGAGGAGTTATCAAAATCCATGGGCATTATTTATAAAATGGCAGAGAAAATGTGAGTATGAGTTTTATACTCAACAAAAAATGTTTTTATTAAAAAAAAGATAAATCAATTATACTTTCAAAATATAGTTAACAATTAATTTTTATATTATTACAGAAAAGACATGAAGAAAATGCTTGAATTGTTCGAGAATACTATGAATTCCTAAGGAAATTCAAAGAAATGAAATGCAGTTACATGCATCAAAAAGAGATATTTTAATGTATATGTATAATATTTATGTTTTATACTTGTTTATTTATTTGTTTATTATCGGCTGTTACACTTGTTATGGTACGCTCAAAATATAAGTAAAAATGTGTGAAACTACACACTACATATAAAGTAAACGAAATTTATTTAACAAACACTTTTCTTATTTACTCAATTTTTCTAAATTTCAGTAATAGAAATTAATGTCAATATAGTTTATTTATTTATAACCTGCACTACTTTTGAAAAAAAGTTAAAAAAGCGTTTTGCCTGCCATCTATGGGCGTGAGGTTGACGCTGGCCGTACTGATATGGAAAGTGCCTCGCTCAGTTGCTCTTACAGTCTTACCCAAGTTGCCCCAGCTGCTTCAGTATCCTCCATCAGTTACCCGTAACCCACATTACCCAATGCGATAATAATACCCACGATTCTTATACTAGATGATAGATGTCACTTTCTGTATCCAAAGAAAGACGAATTGACTCATTTTAACGTTAACGTCGTAATATTAAAAAGTTAGTTGGAATTTTAATTGTTTCATAAGTGATTCAATAATAATATAGTTTTATTCATGTCTCCACTATAATGGCCACTTTATTGATTTGAAAAGCGGGACAAAAGTAGCATTTTATTCCTTCTAATTTCCTTCTAATTCCCTGTTTAGCGGGAATAATGAATATTATTCCCCGTTTAGCGAGAAAAAAATACTTTGTTTTCCTCGTAACAAAAACTAACAAGGAGATGATTAGGGATGCGGGTTCCGGATTTGGCTAAAACTATAGGAGGTACTTCTTTATGATAAATAATGAGAAACGTATTTCGGAGTTTTTGTGAATGGGCCTTTTGTCCCGAGATTCAAGCTATTTTATGTCTAAAATGAACAATTTTTGATAAAAATTTGGTCTTTTTCTTTAGTTGTAGCTTTTTGAATATTTCGGTCATACAAATGGACTAAAAAAGTTTATAAAAGAAGACAGAAAACGCTTTAATTTAAGCTATATTTAGTTAAAAAATATCGATTTCTCAAAAAGTTATATAGGCTATCAAAAACAAAATAAGATGATAGCATAAAATACCACCCGTTAAATGCTTGAAAAAAAGAGAAATTTTTAGTCATTTTCTTACTCTATTTTTGAGAAATCGACAAAAGCAAAACACAGCTTAAATTAAAGCTTTTTCTGCCTTCTTTTATAAACTTTTTAGTCTATTTATATAACCGAAATATTAAAAAAGCTATAACTAAAGAACAAGACCACATTTTTATCAAAAATTGTTTATTTTAGACATAAAATAGCTTGGGAGACAAAAGGCCCATTCACAAAAACCTCGAGACAGGTGTCTCGTTATTTGTCATAAAGAAGTACCTCCTACAGTTTTAGCCAAATCCAGTACCCTCATTCTTAATCATCTCTTTGTAAGTAAATTTTTAAATATTTTCACATTTATAATGAATTTGAATGCAACTAATAAAATTATAAGACTTATAAGAAACAGTTTATTTTTATTTATTAACTATTTAACATTTTATAATTTTTATATAAATTATAACAATTAACACTGCGGCCTATTTAAAAACGGTGTCTCATGTAGTCCCACGTTTCCAAGTCAACAAAGTGGCCACAATTGAGTCGGGAATAAAGTTCTATATGCAACACGGGAGTAAAGTCGATTATTCCCTCGGGTGATTACTGGCCTCGCTTAGCTCGGGTAATAACCCCACCCACGGAGTAATTTGCGTCTTTACTCCCTGATGGAAATCGAAAATCTATATAAATGTAACAAAGTATAAATTTCTGTAATAAAACGTATATAAATGTAAATAGGTGTATGCAAAGGTCGTAATTGGAACATGCATTTACAATTATATGTTTTATTTCAGAAACTTATGTTTATTTATGAAAATATAGATTTTATTTACCATGAATGATGGAATTTAATAAATGTAAATACATTTTTTTTATATTTATATACATTTTCATAAAACTTGTAAAGTATAAGTCTTATATAGCGCAAATTTAACATTAAAAATATTACTTATGTCGACTGCAATTTACTATCAACTGATAAGAATTTTTCCATCGGTCTTACAGTCTTACAAATTAAATTAAAATAATTAATATTTATGGCAGTCAAATTGCCCTTGTTTATAATCACCCCGCAGAATCTGAAATAAAAACTTAATTAAAACCTGGAAAAAACTGTCCCTGAGGAGGAGCCGGAGCGGGCTCGAAACGTTGGGCAACTTGGTGGTGGGGGGCAGTCAGATCGTCCTTTGCTAACAAAGTTTTTTCCAGGTTTTAATTAAGTTTTTATTTCAGATTCTGCGGGGGTGATTATAAACAAGGGCAATCTGACTGCCATAAATATTAATTATTTTAATTTAATTTGTAAGACTGTAAGACCGATGGAAAAATTCTTATCAGTTGAGCGCAAATTTAAGAAAATGTAAAAAGATGTATTTAAATGTATATAAATGTAAAAAATGTTCCAATTGCGACCTTTAGCTACATTTATTTACATTTATATACACTTTTTTATATTTATATATTTTTTATTTCCATCGGGGCTCCCTTGTTGCGTAACGTACTATTATGAATATTGTTAAAATACAATATGAATGACCTAATAATATATTTTTGCAATTCGTTAAGTTAACATGAACGTTAAGTTTCTCATGTGAGATCTCGTGGGAAATTGTTAAAAATTGTAAAATTATCTGAAATGCTTTGAAAGGTGTATTTTTGAATTCATTTGGGGGGTAAAACTACCTATTAGGCAGTTCTTAGTTTAGTTGTGGAATACTCGTTTTTAATTAATGCAAGATTTTTACTGCCCCCTCGAGCAGAATCTCTTAGAATTTAAACGTTGACAGTACATCTTTTCAGTGCGCAGCATTGCAAATTTTATTTTATGAAATTATAGTAATCTTCATTCAAAAATTGCTTATTTAAGAAAATAATAGCTCGTATGCTCGGAAAAGGGACTTGACATTAAACTGGGGACACTGGGATTCATTTTTAGGTACCAGAAAACGCCTTTCAAATTTTCAATAAAATCCATTTTCCGGAGACTGGAATCAGTCCTTATACGGCAGGAACATGAGTTATTATATATAAGAAAATTAGCCACGGGTTTACAGTTGTGGAAATACTGTAAACTGAAACTGTAAGACTAATATTGATCAAAAAACTAATTGTTTTAAAAAATTTTAATGGAGAGAAACACGGTAGAACTTTAAGAAAGTAAGTAGAAATTCCCGCGTACGGTTAGACATCGAGCATTGAATTCAAGGGAGAAAAATCTTGTGCTATTATTTTATATATTTATTTTATCTATTTAAACATTGAACGAGCTCAAGAGCCGTTTTTAAAATTATGTAAGTACAGTTATTTGTATGCACATGAGACTTTTAAAATATATTATAGTAAAAGTATTCTACATTTGACTTACATATTAAAGTTGTCACTATTATCATTAGACATAAAAAAGTAAGTCAAAATTAAAAACTGGCAACAAACGAGTATCTATATCGTAGATTTAAATTTTTGCAAAGCGCCGGTGCCAGTTATTCTTAGAGGTAGATGGTTCCTTTTTAATCGATTTACCGTAGAATAAAAACCGTAATTTGAGCTCAAATAATCTTCGATTAAAATTTATGCTAAGGGAATAAAAGAAATTCCAAGTAGAAAATAGATTGCTTATGGAATTGCATGTTAACCCATTAAGTCCCAAGCGGACATTTCTGAGTCGATTGGTTTTTGGCTCAGAAAACATGTAAAATTCACAGAAATCAATAAAGTTATGATGGTTTCCTACACGGAGAAAAATGTTCTATTAAAAATTACTAGGTTTTATTGTAACCGGGGGGACAGACTTGAATTCTTAAAAAAATTACTATGTTTTATAGCAAAAATTGCTATAAATGTAGTAAAAATTACTAGAAACATAGCAA
This sequence comes from Torymus aiolomorphi, assembly GCA_036365515.1. Classification (NCBI taxonomy): domain Eukaryota; kingdom Metazoa; phylum Arthropoda; class Insecta; order Hymenoptera; family Torymidae; genus Torymus; species Torymus aiolomorphi. The sequence continues at coordinate 247,220,172 of CM070873.1, read as the reverse complement.
TTTTTGCTAGAAAACATAGTAATTTTTTTAAGAATTCAAGTCTGTCCCCCGGTTACAATATAAAACATAGTAATTTTTAATAGAACATTTTTCTCCGTGTATGTAAAAAGACCTGCTCTTTCCGAATCCGGCGTCAGAATTTTCAAATTTTCCATCAGAAATTTAATATGGCCGCTCAAATTTGACAAAAATTTTGATTTTTCAAAAATCGACTCTGGGGATATTTTTCAGTTTTACTTAAATGAATTGGTCCAAAACAATTTGTTATCGATATATTAGTTTCCAAAACGTTATTATAACAAAGTTTCATATCAATTTTCACAATATTCAAAATGGCTGACCCAATATGGCGGATATAGTAACAAAAATCAAACATATATGTAATAAATAGATAAAACCATGTTTGAGTACTCATTTTATAGGTTTTCGAGGTCGCTGAGTTCAAATTCACCATCAGATTTTACTTTTTCAAAACGGCGGATTCAAAATGACAACTAAAAATGTACAAAAATTAATATTTTCATAAAACTTACATGTGGGTACTCATTTTATAGGTTTTCGAAGTCGCTGATAAATTTTTGTACATTTTTAGTCGTCAATTTGAATCCGCCATTTTGAAAAAGTAAAATCTGATGGTGAATTTGAAATCAGCGACCTTGAAAACCTATAAAATGAGTACTCAAACATGGTTTTATCTATTTATTACATATATGTTTGATTTTTGTTACTATATCCGCCATATTAGGTCAGCCATTTTGAATATTGTGAAAATTTATATGCAACTTTGTTATAATAACGTTTTGGAAACTAATATATCGATAAAAAATTGTTTTGGACAAATTCATTGAAGTAAAACTGAAAAATATCCCCAGAGTCGATTTTTGAAAAATCAAAATTTTTGTCAAATTTGAGCGGCCATATTGAATTTCTGATGGAAAATTTGAAGATTCTGACGCCGGATTTGGAGAAAGCAGGTTTTTTTACATAGGAAACCATCATAACCTTATTGATTTCCGTTAATTTTACATGTTTTCTAAGCCAAAAACCAATCGACTCAGAAATGTCCACTTGGGACTTAATGGGTTAATAGGTGTGGTTTATAACTTTAAGCGTAAAAACACTGCCTTGTTAGCGATATAATTATTTTATGGGGAAAATATTGAAGTCGTCAGTTAGAAGCTTACTCATAGTCATGCTTCAATCTGCTCATAGATCTGTATGTTTTGAAACATACCGAATTAATTTGTGATGAATCTACTCAAGTTTGTCAACTGGAATTGTAGTAGACGGTGACCATATCGAAGAGCGGTAGAGAAGATTGGGCCTAACCATAGTCTTACATAAATGAATAATGGCAGTTCTATCTGTGAAATCGGTAGTAGTGCGCTTATGTTCACTTTTCAAATAAGCGCAATGTATAAGATAAATCCATTTCCGCGAATGAATATTTCCAGCCTCGTGCTTCTAGCCAAGTCAATTAAACAGTTTTTGTCAATTTTTGACTAAAGAATGCAATGGGTCTGAAGTGTGCAATATTGGAGTCCAACGAAATAAAAAATAATTTATTTTACTTCACGTTTATATGAAATAATATTAATTTTGCGTGTAGATTTAGTGTTTTATAGTATCAAATAACTTTAAAACAAAGGTAAAAAATTACTTCGTTGCATTCCAATGATGCAAACTTCAGACCCATAGAATGTTAAAAAATACGGTTTGATGCATGAGCGAGAAAGTGATTTTATCTTTGTGTGGCCCTTTCACACTCGCTTCGCTCGGGCGCAAACATCCGCACAAGGATAAAATCACTTTTTTTGCATAGTATGCGTAAAGTACGTCGATTCGCATCGTTTTTAGTGCGTAAAATTCAACTTTACACACCCAAACAATGCGACGACGTGCTTTACTCATACTATAAAAAAAAAATATTGTTCGCCACGCGGGCGAAATTTTTACGACCTCGTGATCATCCAACACTCGGGCCGGCTGCGCTGACCCTCGTGCGTATTGATCACTCGGTGCGTGAAGTTCAACTTTACGCCCTAGTGACGAAAACTACTATTTCGCACTAGTATCGAAATGTACTATTTCCTCACACCTGGCCGAAGGTGCCTCATTCCCGCCCGGCTCCGAAACGGAAATATGGCATTTTCGGCCTCGATGTGAGGAAAAATAGTATACGCACCACGGGAGTAAAATTGGCCAGCCCCCAGCTCGTGTTTGCCACCCTCGCCTTCGGCTCAGGTGGCAATTTACACGAGCTGTGGACTGTCCAAGTTTTTTCCTCCCATGGTGCGTAATATACTATTTTCAATACTAGTGCGATAAAAATGATTCTCGCACGAGTGAGAGACTCATTTTTACTACCTGTATCGAACATTATTTTTTGACACACCGTGCGTAAAGTGTCATTTTAGCACACGCTTGCAAACCAAAGCGTGTGTATAAGTAATGCTTTACGCACGGAGTATAAAAATAGTACATTTCGATACTAGTGCGTGAAAGTGAGTTTATTCCCGTGAGGACGTTTGCGCAGGAGCGAAGCGAGAGTGAAAAAGTCACACGAGGTTAAAATCACCTTCTCGCTCGCGTATCGAACAGTATTTTTTGGCACAACGTGTACAAAGCTTGATTTAGCGCATGCTTTTTTATTCGAGCGTGTGCAAAATCGAACTTTGCGCACGAATTTTAAACAAAATTTTGTTATAATCATATTTAATGTTGATTACTTTTGTAATCGATTAAAACAAATCGACTAAAGAAATGCCTCATCATCTTTTGCGTTTTAATGGTGTAACCACTTAAGAATTGAAATTGGTAAATATGGCAATGTTCTTAGGGACTGTCTCCATAAGTGTGCCTGTGACTAGGCTCACTGACTCTGACTCAACTCTACACCAATCGGAGTATTCAAAGTCAAGCCTCGAGCTTGGAGGCTTAGCTCCGATTGGTTCATTGTTGAGTCAGAGTCAGTGAGCCAAGGCACAGGCACACTTATGGAGACAGTCCCTTAAAAAAACAGTTATTTATTAGAATAACTATATATACTACGAATACGACCCTTCATACAATATAGTTACGAACTATTAGTACTTTTGTCTTACGCTTTGATTCTTTTAGTATTATAGAAGAATGAATATTATTCAATAATAAAATGATAGAGCTGAAAAGAAAATCTGAATTTGCAATATAAGTGAAAAATGTTGAATGCAGGAAATTTTTTAATACGACAGCCGTATTATTTCTTCGAATCAAAAAGAGCAAATCAACATTTTTATAAAAGTGAATGAGTCACCGTTTTCTTATCATTCTTATGACAAAAAAAGAATTCTACGTAGCATTAGATTTTATGTATCTCAAAGGTAAAGCAAAGTCTGTATATCTGAACGAACCACTGTACTCGAAAATAGCCAGTATGTAATTACAAAATTGTAAAGACTAGCAATATTAAATTTTTAAATAAAGATCACAAAATAAACGATCTCGGCTTTAAAATTATTTATAAATACAATAGCGAACTTTGCGTGCGCATGTCGTCAGTGTTATAATTCTAATCTTTAACGTGGCATAAATTTAATAAATACAGTGGTAATGTGAAATAAGCAGTATTTTTTCACAAAATTGATCAAAGCGCGAATGAAAACGTTACATTCAATTTTAAATGTATCCCGTTGTTTTTTCTATTAATGGAAACAAAAGCCCTATGCAATCAAATGTTTATTAAAAATACTTATGCAACGCTCACTTTTTACATTTGATCAGAAATAGGTGATTTTTCTTGATTTTATTTATAGTGTTATTACAATTTCGCATACATATGTGTAATTAAGAGTTTTTGCGTACTTAGACTTCTAAAGCACTCTAAAACAGTGTATTTTTGTATTATACAGTAAATGAGATAAATATGACAATCTTTCGAGATATTATTTATATTTGAAATTTGTTTCTCCCTGTAACCAAGTTACAGGAGAGTAAACAAATACGCACTAAAATAAATGTATTAGATTGTAAGTTTAGCTTGTAAGTTTATTATATATACCAGACCAGCATACAGGAAGTGACTTCCTCTGCTGGACTACTTTTGTAATGTAAATTTGTATTACTCTGGTTAATAAATAAAAAAAAAAATTTCGCTTATTGATTCGGAATTCTTTATATTGTTTTACTTTCTGTATACTACTTTCTGTTTGAGCCGGTTACCCATTCGAGAAATCACATTTTCCACACTTATGATAAGATACATACGTATAACATCCGTGCAAAAAATTCGATTCTCGGCACCTGTTTTGCGTACCCAAAGTGCCATTTGTGTGCATGCGTATTGTTGATGTGTGGAATAGTATATTACGCACCTAGGGAGGAAAAAACTTGGACAGCTGGCTGGCAATTTACACAAGCTGTGGACTGGTCAATTTTACTCCCGCGGTGCGTATACTATTTTTTCGTCATACCCGGGCCGAAAACACCACATTCCCGTTTTTGAGCCGGGCGGGAATGTGGCACTTTCGGCCAGGGTATGGCGAAAAAGTGGTATTCCGCGCACGCGACACCGATGCAGAAAAAACCAGTTTTGTTTCCTTTCAAACTGATTTTTTCAATACTTAACTATCCGTTACGGAGACTAGAGTCAAATTAATGTTTATTGATTGTTCTAAAATTTTCTTCAAAAGGTTAATCATCTACCAGGTGGCAAGTTCAAATGCCATATATATCCCACCTTTTATATGACAAAAAACGTAACTTACCCGTTCGCACTCCCCAACCGATCCTGCGCCAGGACCACTTCACGTTCCCTTTACATCGCGAACAATCTTAACCTTCCGTGACACCTCAACCCCATCGCGCACGCACGCGCGCAACACTACACTACACCACACCAGCACCACGACCAGCCCACGGCGCGCACAGATCCGCGAACCCGGAAAAACGCGACACTTCTCTCTCGCTCTCCTCTCTCTCCCGTCGTCTTCTCTGCTTCGCTTCGCGCTCTCTCTCCATCCACCGCTGCTGCTGCTGCTGGCTGCAGGGCTAGGCTACCGCCGGCTCGGCGCGCCGCAGTCGATGCCGAGCCGCCGCCGCGCGCGCTTCGTGTGTAGTGCTGCTCTCTCTCTCTCGTTCTCTCTCTCTCCACTCCTTTCGCTCCTCTGCTGTTTCCAGGCGCGCCGCGCAGGCCAGAGCAGCCGCGAGTGCGCGCGACGATATGCAGTGACATTGGTGGTGCGCCGCGACCATCGACGACGAAGGATTTTTTATACGTATATAGTGTTCCTTTTTCACTTCTCATTCGCGATAAGAATATATATACATACATGCAGGAGTGATAAGAGAGAGTGAGCCGCCGGAGGAATTTCGCGCGCGCGCGCAGCGATGTGACGGGACGCGAAAAGCCTATACATATATATATTATATATATATAGAGAGAGAGAGGTGCTATAGCACGCAAGTTCAAACGCCGGCTAGCGAGCGCGCGCTTGAGAGTGACGAGGGGGAATACATAATAGTTTGTTGTGCTCTCGTGCGCGCGCGCAGCCTCTCGCGCGCGTTTCTTCTTTCTCTCGGTCGCTGCCGCCGCCGTCGTCGTCTCGCTGCTGGATAAACTTCTTCTCTCTGTGCAGCAGTACACCTACCTACGCGTACAAGAGGCAGGGAGAGCCGAGAAAGCGAAATCAGCGCGCGGCGACAACATGGACTTCGTGATACTCAAGGTAAGGTCTCTCTCCTCTTTGTTTCTCATCTGTTTTAGCTTCCTTCTCGCTTTCTCTCCCTCCTTCGCTTGAGTTTTCAAAAGTCTTCGGAAAAGTTTGCTTGCAATAGTTGACTTTGAGAACTGGACAGACGGAGAAGAGAGGTGCATTCGGCTGATAAGAGAGCGCGCGAGCCACTGCGCGGCGGCGGTTGCGAAGAATAGTTCTTTTGTCGCGAACAAGGGGGTGGCTGCTTCTCTCTTTCTCTCTTGCTCTCCGTTCAAATGAAATGGAATTTCTTAGTGTTTTGCGCTGTGGTTTCGCGGAAAAGAGAGCCAAAGCACGGCGGCTGGTCTTTTGTTACGGGAGGATTTATTTTCGGGGAAAGCGGGGGGAGGAGGGACTTCGGGCGCACTGTTTTTCGATTAGTGTAGTGCTTTCGAACGTTTCAAACTATTCGATAAGACGTTTTCTCGAGTTGTGTGTATACTTTTGAATTCCTGAAACGCATTCCTGTACCTAGAAAAACAACGCGACACTTCCATTTCGATCTCCCTCGGCAACTGGAAAATAAAATTCCGCACGGCATTTTTCAATTTTCTCGCGTTCTGGGAAATAAGCGTATACACCAGAGCGGCTGCTGCTGCCGGCCGGTGTATACCTTCAACAACGAACGTATACCTACGTGCGCGAGAGCGGTGCAACACACCGGTGTGCAGCAGCCAGCAGCGCGTCTGAAGGAGCAATGAACTGACGAGAGCGCGCGCGCGCGCGCACCGCTCGGAAAAATGATTCTTTTCTCTCTCTCTTACTCTTACTCTCTGACGGACGGATTTTCGCCTTTGAGTCAACGTTTCGTTGTGGATTTCGTTTGTTTCGCAACGCGCTTGTGGTAGGAAAAGCTGGATAAAAAGGAATGGTGTTTTGTTGTTTCTTTTTTCTTGTAAATGGAATTGTCGGTCGCGGGGTGGTGGGTTTCTGATAAGCGATAGGCTGGGAAGACGGGATTCGGACTGATTCGTTGGAGGTGAAAGATTTGTTTGTAGACTGGTATGTTTTCCGATATCTCATTAGCGTTTCTTTTAGTTGTATTGGCGAAAGTGTGAATATTGTAAAAATTATGTTTTAAATGTATGTTTTTTTTTTAATCATTAAGTAATGAAAAAAGATTTGGATAGACTTTTGCTTCCTCATAGAGGAAGCTTTGTGATAGTAAAAAAAAAGTTTATGAGATAATGTGTTAGAAATGTTATTTAGCAAATTTGGAATCGAAATACACTATTTTTAGAAAATGTCCGTATGGATGTGTGTGTGTGTGTGTGTGGGTGTGTGTGTATGTATGTCCGTATACACTGATATCTCATGATCTACTCGACCGATTTTAACGGGAGAGTGATCATTTTTTTAGATTTTGCTTCTACAATTGGGGTCAATATTGTATATTTGTAAAATTTAATTTTTTTTTTATAGCCATTTTTTTATTTTCAAAATTTTTTTTTTCGATTTTTTTAATATTTAGAACAAATATTGTTTATATATCATGAATTCTCTGTATGTAGGATAAAATTATCTACAATTTAAAAAAAAAAAGTCGGTAACTATATTTCGTCATAAGTTATTGATGAAAACGTAATTTTTTGTAAATAGGTTATATTTCGAAATTAAAAAAAGATAGTAACATGAGTATTTTTTTGGTTATAAAGGATATTAAGTGCTATAACTTACTAAATTTTTAGGTTTTTTTATTCATTATTTTTTGAGAAAAAAAAATAATTTATAAAAAAAAGTGATTTTTGTTGTCGTTCAATAACTATAGTAAAATTGGCTTAATCACTTTGAAATTCTTTATAGGGGTAGATTTTGTATACCAATCGGGTAAGTTCTTTGAGCAAAAGGATTGATCCATAAATTTCGAAGATATTTGAGGTTAAAATTTTTTTCAATTTTTTTTTAAATCGTAATTTCTCGAGAACGGCTCTATGTATCTAAATGGGGTGGGTGGTATTCGAAAGAGAATTAAATTACCTATATTTTCTAAAAAAATTAATTCTCTAGCTATCACGGTTCTTTTGTTATTAACAAAAACGTAAAAATTGAAAAATTAAAAAAAAATGAGTTTTATATGTTCACCTATTACAAGAGTAAAATTGTCTTATTCGCTTCAAAATTCATTGTAGAGGTATATTATTGATAGTTCTCGGATGAGTTCTTTTGGGTAAGTGATTGGTTCATAAATTTCAGAGATATTTGAGGTTAGAATTTTTTTAGACATTTTTAAAATCTATTTCTTGAGGATTAATTTATAATTTTTTTTTAATTTAGTTTATAATTAAATTTAATTTAATTTATAAAAAGATAATTTTAGTTTATAATATCTCTGAAAATTATGAACCAATCATTTTGCCAAAAAAACTCTGCCGAGAACTATCAATAATATACCTGTACAATGAATTTTGAAGCGAATAAGACAATTTTACTATCGTAATAGTTGAAACTCCAAAACTCATTTTTTTTTTAATTTTTAAATTTTTACATTTCTGTTAATAACAAAAGAACCATGATAGCTAGAAAATTAATTTTTTTTAGAAAATATAGGTAATTTAATTATGTTTCGAATGCTATAAATTACATTCAAATACATAGAGCTATAAATATCAGTTGCAAATTTATAGGCAATTGTAATATATATTTTATGTATGTGAAATTTTGTGGAAATGTATAATCTATAAAAATTTGAATAAATTATGTTGGAGTTTTGTTATTTCTGTCTTTCTGAAGTATTAAATTTTAAATATTGGAATTAAAAATTAATTAAAGGAATCAGTAAATTAAGTTTGAGGAAGCTACGTGCCAATGAATTGGCAGCGACCTTTTTAGTTTTTAAGGAATTAATTTGTCTCTTTAATGATAATGCATGAAATACTTACCAATCTTAGTAAATGTTATTGTTTATTTGAACATTTTTTACTTTTTTACGGACAAAAAGAGCTTGTAGGTCAATTAAATCGCATCTTTATTTGAGAGTTCAAAGTACGATAATTTATATGCAATTTAATTAAAACATTGCAATAACACTTTCAATATGAAACACAACAGTCAAGATAATCGACTTTCCCTCGCTCGCGACAGCATAATTCATATATCATTACCAGAACATAATTTTACGAAGAATCAGCGAAAATAAAATGCTTATCTTGCATTCTTTACTATCGTACAACAGACCGAGGTTAATTGTTCCATTTTTGTTTTTATATCTCTTCATTATTTATGCACACTTTTTAATCGTGTTTATAACTTTTTCCAATTATCTTACCCGTAAAATTATGTATGACATTTTTTATGAAGTTTCAAATGATTATTATTTTAATGTTTTATATCGCATTTAAAAGTGTGGGTTTAAGCGGATATGCTATTAAAATTATAACGTCACGAAAGCATCGATATTGAATCTAACTTTACCAAAATTGTTGTTGTTTAAGTGCAATCATCTAAATAACACTTCGCTAATGTTGTACATTTTTGAGGTCATTGAACTCAATGATGCAGGTTCTGCAGTTTCTTTATAAGAACATTGAGAATTCTATTACGTTGGTAGATATCGTAGAGCAAAAAAAAAACTTTAAACTGAGAATAACGTAAGGTATTGTCATTGAATATTTAAACGTAAATGCAAACAGAAGCTATTTTGCATAAATTTTTATTAGTTTTTGCTTACAATTTCGATGTTCCAATGACAAGGTTTGATCATGACTTTAATATAATACCTAAAAACTTTAACACTTAATTATCTGTCAAATCTACTTATAACGTAAATGATGGCATGTCCGAAAAAATAAAATACCCATTACTGCCTCTTCGGTGAACGTACAAAACCAATATCATATAATTTAAAAACTCGTCAAGAGACGACCTTTACGCGCAAGGAAAGACAAGAAATATTGAAGACGTTTATTTTCCGTTTGAAGCACTACCGAATTTCTAGCCATATCCGAGAATGTTGAAAACTCGTTTTTTGACGAGCAATCTTGGGTATTGCAAGCTTGTTCACATTCTCCTTATGCATTGAATAAATCGAAAAATATACGTGTACGTCTGATTTGAAATATTTTAGTTCAGCTCTTAGGCCGAGTGGATATTGCAATGTAATACTAATAAATTAAGCAAATCGTATTAGAATTATGTCCTTTAAAAAAGTTTCAACTTCTGCAAATTTATGAATATTGAAATCTTACTAATTAAGATGTTTCGCTTAGTTAGATGTTTACAAGTATAAAAAAATAGTAATAACAATCGTATTGAAATTTATTTAAATCGTTACGTGTTTATTTAAATTATACAGATTTTCCCCTATTAAAAATATTTGGACCAGAGGTTGGATTCAAACTACAGAGTAGAAAATTCCTACATTTTTTTACAGCTCTATTGACATTCGTGAATTTTTCGCTTTGAAGCAGATAATTTCCGCTTCATTTGGCAGCAGAGAAACGGATATTTGCTCTTTACAAATGCAATCGGCCTACTGTATAACTACTTTTTAAGTATTGCACAATTTATGCAGAATAAGCAATAATTTATACATTCAATATTTCAAATGAATGCAACATGAATTTAATGGAATACAGAGCAATAGTGATATATTTACCAAAAGCGTGATCGTAAAATGTGTACTTTCTAATGATCGGAAATTGATGCTGTTTGAAAACATTATCATTCGTCAGGTGTCTCGCATAATACATATTAATTAGAGCGATTGCGTGTGCATCCCAAATACTGTTTATGTAAATGGGAAATGTCCTGTAAATGATGTAAAGTATTCGATAATGGCATTTAGTTTGTCGTATACTAAAATGGTTTTAATTCGGACTGATAGTTGTTGCTAGCTTACAAATATAATTATCTGATCTACGTTTAAATATACATATTTTTTAGGTAGCGGGTGAATTGTGATATGAAAGAACTCATGCAAATATATAATAAGAATGAATGAGCTTTTTATTATTGTAATATTTTTAACGTAAAAGTTTATCATTACGAACATTTAATTGTTTGGGATTTTCATATTTTTTAAAACTTTTATTATCTTCTACAAGATAAGTCGTAAAAAGGCATTACTATTACTATATTCATGGAATAATTTTTCTTTTTCGATTTTCTGATTGACCGTGCATTTAAGGTAGTTTATGATCCAAAAAATGGCATTTCAAAATGTTTTTCGTACGACAATCCGCTTTAACATTATAATGTTTATAATTTTTTATATTATAATATAAAAAATTTATTATGCGCGAAGTTTTCGTACGACTAATTGCTTATAAATTTTTATAATTTAGATATGGACAATTAGCTTTAATTTGACGCATAATATATTGCTTCCTCCTAGAGGAAGCTTTGTGATAGTAATTTTTTGAGTTATTGTAAAAACACGTTATAATTGTTTTTCGAGGTGTTAGGAATTAAAATACATGATTTTTGAAAAATGTCTGTGTGCGTGCGTGCGTGCGTGCGTGTGTGTGTGTGTGTGTGTGTGTGTGTGTGTGTGTGTGTGTGTGTGTGTGTGTGTGTGTGTGTGTGTGTGTGTGCACCCACGCCTGGGTCTCAGCTTCTACTCCATCGATTTTGACCGGACAGGTCTCATTTTTTTATTTTTTTTATGTGATGGCTGGTCAAAAACTCGTTTTTTGATTCGCCGATGCGTTTTTGTTTTATTTTGAATTTTCGATTTTCTTAAAATTGATTTTTGCTTTTTTTTAATAATAAGATCGAGATATTTGAATCGAATGGATAGCATTCGAAAGAGCATTAAAATACCTATATTTTCTAAAGAAAAATTCTCTAGCTATCACGGTTCTTTTGTTATTAACAAAAACTTGTTTTTTTTTAAAGCTTGTAACTCATAAACTAAACGGTCAATTTTCTTGAGAAAAATCATGATAATGCAGAATATCAATAGCTATAATCTGCAAAAATCTGAATTCATTTTGTCTACTAGTTTTTGAGAAAAAAATGATTTTTGTATGTCCAACGATTACGGGAGTAAAATTGACTTAGTCGCTTTGAAATTCCTTGTAGAGGTAGGTTTTGGATAGCTCTCGGTCGAGTTCTTTGGGCAAAATGATTAGTCCAGAAATTTCAGAAATATTTGAGGTTAAAATTTTTTTAACATTTTTTTCAAATCGTAATTTCTCGACAACGACTCCATGTATCAGCTCCAAATTTAGAGATAATTTTGTATGTGATATAGATAATATGTGTGAGAATTTTCATCAAGATCGTACGATTACTTTTTGAGATGATTTTGAAAATTTTCGTATATTATTTTCTTTGTCGCATGACAACTAGAGAAAACAAAAATTGCTTTAATCATGTTGAAATTTTGTGGAGATCTAGAATCTATATTATCGTATAAATCCTTTAGATAACAGAATTGTCTCATGATTTTTAGAGATATTTAAGGTTAAAATTCTTTTACGGTTTTTTCAAAATCGTAATTTCTCAATGACGACTTCATGTATCAGATTGAAATTTATAGACTATCTTGTATGCGATATAGGCAATACCTGTGTAAAATTTCATCTAGATTATATGGTTATTTTTTGAGATGTTTGATATTTTAAATTTTAGTATTTTTGAAAATGACTTTGTTGTCGCACAATATAACTACATTAAAATTGTTTTAATTTCTTTCAAATTTGGTGGAGATGTAGAGTTTGTATATTATTTATTAGAAGAATTCTTAGTGTAAAAGAATTCGTTTATGAACTTCAGAGATATTTGAGGTTAAAACTATTTTAGCCCTCTTTTAAAATCGTAATTATTCGGGAACGTATTTATGTATACTAGAAAATGGAAATGACATGCGCTTTGCGCCGATGCGCGCGTGTTGTATACCTGCTTTTGTTTTGTAATAGCCATTTATTATTTTTAAGGTTAGAACCTTTTTCTTAGATCGGAAATTGCAGAAAAAGCACACAAATACGGACAGCATACTACTAAAGACACGTACGTATCCTATCTGTGAAATTTCACAAAGAAAATATAATTTGAAGTAAAGGTTATTTAGGAATTTTAAATGGTTTTGACGATAATATTACAATCAATTATTTTATTTATTTTTCACACAATTTAAAAAAAAAATCAGACCTGTTATTTTATTCATATTTTATACATAATTTAAAAATTAATACTTTTTAATCTTCATAAATGAATTTAATTATAATTATGTCATAAATTGTTGCAAAAATTATAAATTTTGTTATTAAAAATTCATTAAAGGAATACACTGAAAAAAATTTGGCACTCCAGCTGACCCGATGAGTACATACGCTATGCCAAAAGTAGGGTTGACTGTTGTACCGCGGTTCGGCACATCTCCTGCCCCGTACTGGCACAGCTCCTGTCCCGTAAAAGCGTCGCGCGCCCCGTACTGGCACAGCTCCTATCCCGTTAGAGACAAACGCTGTGCCAAAAGTGGGTGGTCTGACACACAGCGAAGGGGGCGCTGACGAACTGTGATGGAAACAGACGCCGTGCCAAATTTTTTTCAGTGTAAGCATATTAAGTTTGAGGAAGCCACAGGCCAATGAATTGGCAGTGGTTTTTTTAATAATATTGATCGTTGGTGAACGATACTTATGCTTACGTGAATAATTTTTTTTTTTTTTTAACTTTTTCGGTTATCTTAATTTTTCTACTTTTGAATGCTATGATAACTCATAATGTCAAAGCGTTCTGACGCACAAAGAACATTTTGAAATGCCATTTTGGGTCATGAACTACCTTAAGCGTATATTTTAGATATTTGAAAATGCCCCTTTTCTTTATTTTCTCTATGTTTTGTATTTAGTTATGCCTTATAAAGTATAGTGAATCCTGAAAGTTATGACCGAGCCGCTGCACGTAAGAATTTTTCAGTTTTTCTTGTTCTTTTACTAAAAAAAAAAAAAAAAAAAAATGTACACATACGAGGGTCATTTGATAAGTACCTAGCCTACAAATGAAAACACCAAAATTTTACAAAAAATAAAATTTATTTTTCAATGTAGTCTCCTTTTAGTTGAATACACTTGATCCAGCGGTGTTCCAATTTTTTTAACCCCGTTGAAAAAAATGTTTTCTCTTGGTTTGCAAAATAGGCCTCCGTGGCGGCGATTATTTCGTTATTGGAGTGGAATCTCTTCCCCGCGAGCGAATTTTTTAGGTTCGGAAACAAAAAAAAGTCGCACGGAGCCAAATCTGGAGAATACGGTGGATGGGGCAGCAGTTCGTAGCGTAATTCGACCAATTTAGCCGTGGCGAGTGCAGAAGTGTGAGCCGGTGCATTATCGTGGTGGAAAAGCACTTTCTTTTTAGACAAATGGGGCCGTTTTTCTTCTAACACGGCGTCAAATCGGCTCAATAGTTCGGCGTAGTACTGTCCTGTGACCGTTTTGCCCTTCTCCAGATAGTCAATAAAAATCACACCTTGAGAATCCCAGAAAACAGTGGCCATAACCTTTCCGGCCGACGGGACCATCTTCGCCTTCTTCGGAGCAGGTTCACCGGGTAAGGTCCACTGTTTTGACTGCTCCTTGGTCTCTGGAGTGTAGTAGTGAATCCATGTTTCGTCGACGGTCACGTAACGACGCAAAAACTCTTTTGGATTGCGATTAAGCAGCTCCAAACACTGCTCTGAACTGGTCACACGGATGCGCTTGTTGTCTGCAGTCAGCAAACGCGGCACCCACCTTGCTGACAGCTTCCTCATGCCTAAAATCTCATGTAGGATATGCCACACGCGTTCTTCTGAGATGCCTACTATCGCAGCTATCTCGTGCACCTTTAATCGGCGGTCTGACAAAACGATATCGTGTATTTTTGTCACGTTCTCCTCCGTAGTGGCTGTTTTCGGAGCACCTGGGCGTGGATCATCAAAAACCGACGTACGACCACGTTGAAACTCGTTATACCAAAATTTAACGGTCGCCATCGAAGGAGAAGCATTCCCATACACTGCATCCAAGCGTTCTTTAATTTCACTGCGCGATTTCCCTTCCAAAAACAAGAATCGAATCACCGACCGATATTGTTCTTTCTCCATTTTTTCAAAAATCAACGGACACATTTGCTTTCACACGCTCTCAAAAATAAACTACAACTCCGATCCGGCTGAAATTTCGTCTTTAACCGTTTACAGGAAGATACTGCACTGTAGTGTATTTCTGGTGCGATAGTGGCACCATCTGGCGGTGAGGCTAGGTACTTGTCAAATGACCCTCGTAGCAATAAACTATGGGTCTGAAGTTTGCAACGTTGGAGTCCAACTAAATAAAAAAAAATAATTCATTTTACTTCACGTTTATATTAAATAATATTAATTTTGCGTGTAAATTTAGTGTTTTATAGTGTAAAATAACTTTAAAATAAAGGTTTAGATAAAATTTCCATTGTTTAATAATTATAATCAATCATAGAAAATTATTTCGTTGCATTCCAACGATACAAACTTCAGACCCATAATAAACTAGCTCTAGTTGTATTTTTATTTGCTCTTTCTAGTACTCCTTTTCATTGATGCATCTAATAAATTAATAATAAAAAACTGAAATGTGTAATCATCATTTCACTTTTTTGGGAAAATTTTCAAATAATCCAAAGAACTGAAGGTACAGCCGAATAGAGCCAATAAAATACAACAAGAGCCAATTTATTACAAGATCATTCCTTTAGATAAAAAGAAAAAAACTAGAAAAACTGAAAAAATTTTACGGCTGGAAGGGCTGTAAAGTTATGATGTGGGAGTGCCTACTCGAAATTACGTACTCGGCAAAATTCCCATATTTTTGTTTATTTTTCGCTGTTACTGGTTCTCAAAATTTGCAATTTAGCGTGAACCCTTCGGAGCACGCAATCATAGAATTCACTTCAGAGAAAAATTGATAACTTTTTATAATGCCGTTACATTTACTGAAACGCGAGCTTTTTAAATTACGGTCCCGAGAAAATACGAGCATGTCAATCATATCGTTTCGTCGTACGAATCACTTAACATTGTTACGCGAGTGGAAAAGACCTGAAAATTTGCAACCACTCGATTTATACATGCGCGCAGCGTTCCTCTAACGAATCCACTGTGTATCACGCTCTCGTTTTTCGATATTCAGTAGCCGCGCGCGTTTTCAAAGTGCAGAATTTACGGAAATAACGCGGGAAAAAGGTAAAAAATGTCTCTTGACATAAACTCGCGTGTTCGCAACGGATTTGCGTATGTAAAACTTGTGAATTTTCTATAGCCTTAATTGCTAATGTCATTACGAATTTGCAATGTTGCGCCTGTTTTTAGGCTTCCGAAGTATAACTAACGAGTGCAAATTTGCGAAATTTTTCTTGTGATGAACTGTTTGTAATCATGTATAACTGACAAAGCTAATACGTTTTTTATTTTCACAATTTGTTTCTTCAAAAATTCATGCATAATCAGAAAAGGAAATTGGAAAGAGACCCTCTTTAACCCCTTAACTGGTGCGACTTTTACAACTTTTCGTGTCAAAAATGGTAGCCGTAAATAATAATTCTGATATCAGATTCAGATTCAGCGACCTCAAAAACAGTTGTATACCAAGTTTTGTCCAAATCTGTTGAGAATGGCAAAAGTTATTCAAATATGTACATATATGATCCATTGCCAGATTTGGCACGACTTTTTTTTGTACATATATGATCCATTGCCAGTTAAGGGGTTAAGCTTCATATGCCGAATGCCGCGGTGAAAATGTGACTCGACTAACATCAAAGTATATATGTATTCAACGCAATCGCTTAAATATGAAAATGAGCTTTTAATCATTCATGTAACAACCTCGTGCTTGCGTTCGCAGTGCTATGATGAATTAACCTTAATTTCGTCAAATAAATCGTTTGATATGCGCCAAACAGCACGCATACCTGCAAAATGAATAGTCGTCGTGTACATTAGTTGGCCTTTTAGCTTTCGGTTCTCTCTCACTCACTCACTCTCTGCCCTCTTCCTCTACCGTAGAACCTTACCTGTACACGTAAAAGGGTAAAGGTTCTCTCCTCGCTCCGCTCGCTCACTTTTTTTGTAGCGGTGGAGCTCTCTCCCTTTGGCCGGGGCTAATGCCCGCACGTACGCTCCTGCTTTCACTCCGCCTGTCATTCAGCGCGCAATTATTCCTCGTCTTGGAGATGGTTTTTCTTTTAGCCTAGAGAGAGAGGGAAAAGAGCTGTTGATACTAGAGCGCCCCGACTATGTCTATACCAACAACTTAGGCGAGGAATCGAGAAAAAATGCCGCGCGGTGGTGGTAGAGACGGCGCGCATTGATTTCAGCCCCGCGGCTGGCAGGTTCAAAGGCAACGGATGATGAGTGCCACTTGATGGAATCATTTGTCCCCAGTGGAATGTAATCTTGATGGGCAAACTCGTTGGAAATTGTGAGTCTTTGCGGGGCCTTTTAGTGGTGAACATGTAGTAGTCGGGTAATCTAGATGTTGAAGTTGGTTGGTCTAATATTTAGAAGATGGCGGGGTAGTGACTGGGTTTAACGATCAAAAGGTCAGGTTTAGTCGAGTTGTCAGTAGTTGACTATCTTAATAAAATATTTGAATTGATCGACTAAGGTAAATATGTATGTGCCTGTTCGTGTAATTGTAATCACGTGTTTGAAATTCCGAACGTTCATAATGAACGAAATATTAACTTAAAGTTTCTAATTCTGGTTAGAATTCCCCGGAGTGTGGTTTACTGGTGACTGCAAGAGTGAGAAGTGAAGAAATACAATTATTATCCGATTTTAAATGTATTAAGTAGCTAAATTCGGCTAAATTTGAAAATGGCAAAAATCCTTCGTTCACTATGAACGTTCGAAATTTCAAACACCTTTGTAATCATTCTATCGTCCAATTTAAAAAAGAAATTAAAATCCGAGTTCATATCAATGACGTAGTTATTCAGTACATAGATTATGTTATTTGTAATAATAAAAAATAAGAATAAATATATATCTTTATTGAAAATGTATTTTAAGCAAAATGTTTATTTATAGATTTGAGTTTTGAAAATGTGGTCTTACATTTAAAAGCCAGGTTTTAATTACGACATCACTTTGCTGGAATACGATAAAATATGCCAAAACGTACCGAATATTCATATGAAGAATGGCGGCTCTCGATGAGGTTTGGACGTGGCGAACTGTTTGAAAATTGGATATGATTTTGTATTTTCGAGCTTTAAACTCGTGAAAAGCACGTTAATAATTAATCAACATCGTTTGAGAAAAAAATGGCGCTAGAATGAATGAAAATCCGTCAGAATTCCATCGAGACGTGTCCACTCATAAGTAGAGTATAGGAATACAATAGAATTAGTGAAAAGCCCTCATCAAATGAAAATGTTTTGTAAAATTGTGCAACATTTGTTAATAAAATATATACGTTTATTTACGTATCACGATTTCAATTATTCATGTTATTAACATTTACAAACGCATGTAGTATGCTTAAAAAAAATCATTATTTTGCTCGGACAACATATGTATACGTGCATAAAAATACAAATAAAGAAAAAGTAAAGAAAAGAGAGAAAAAGTGAACCAAACAAGGAGGTACATATAAAACATACAAACCTTTATATAACATTAATTTTTTTTAAATTAAAGATCCGACATTGTTTTCTTTACCCTCCCAGGCTGGAAGCCTGAATATAGGCTCGAGTCATGATAGGAACTTTATATATGGCCGAATCCATTTCAAATCAGGTGGACCGCGTATGCCTATATCACCGATCATTTTGGAATTAAAGTATTCATGTTCTTCTCCAAAAATTATTTGACCCGTATATTATTTTTTTGTTGCATCAAAATTTCATGCATTCAGCAATGGCAAAAAATTCCGAGAAAAACCTTACTTAGAAAAAAATTTTTTCAATGTAATTTTCAAACCGCTACTGCTTCACCAGTTTTTTAAGCTTTTTAGCATGTAACACATAATTTCACTAAGGTTTGAGCCCTCTTTCATGTTCTTTATGTTATTGAAAAAAAAAAAATAAAAAATGCACGAGTTATGTACTTTTTACTGAAAAATACACTTTTTAGAAAAGTGCATTTTTCTCAAAAACGCCATTTTTTTTTGCTCAATTTTTTTTGTCCTGATAGAGGACCTAAATACCTATCTAGACGTATTTGTGAAATTCCCGACCCGTGCCCAGAAATAGCGATCATTAATGAGATAATACACAAACAAATTTTTCACGCTTAACCCTTACATATATTCAATGGTATAACAGTCAATATAAAGGTTTTTATCTTTGTGCGTAAGCAATATACAAGTACACATAGTATCTGTTGTATTTTTTATTTTTGTCTTTTAGATTTTTTATTTTTATATCTACCTTTCTTTTTCTGCTTCATTGTTCTTACTTCAGTACGGGGACAATCAGCGGTCTTTGCTGTTAAACAATGTACTTTATCATTGCACGTTTCTTTAATCCATAAATGAGTTTTTTGAATTCCAGGATACTTAGGAGTAGCAAGCCAATCAACATTTTTTACTTTTCTAAACTCTTCTACGTCAACGTCTTGTAAATGTATTATTTTAATTGCATCTGTATATTTTTGAACGTGCTCTACAAAATCATTAGCATTTTGAATGGATTTTTCATGGGGACCTCGAAGATTATGCAAAGTAGCATAATGCTTTATAAGTCTACCCACACCATCTACAGCTCCTTTGCCGTGCCCAGTAGCAGAGAACAACCATTTTATATCAAATGGTGCTCGTTTTAATTCATATAATTGAAAGCGATTTTTAAAGTGGCTAGCGGCGCCATCTGATACAGTGGTAATTTTTTTTATTGAATCACAATATTTAAATTTATGCTCGTAACAACGTCTACACAGATATATAGAGGGGGTCAAAGGTAAATCAGGATAGAGAAGCTTCAATGGATGAGCAAGATTCTCAAGTTGTTTAAAACGCACGGAATTAGGTTCGTAAAAAATTTTTTTGTGCTTATTTAAAAAATCTGCACATTTGATTCTCTCCGTTGAATAATTTTGAGACATCGTAGTTAAGTTAATCAGGTGAAATATATAATAATTTTCAAAAATATGATAGTTTTAAAAAATACTGGAGGTGTACTTATAGCAGAAACCGAACTTTTCTTGGTACATAAAAGATCTAACGATAGCCATCTAGCGGACCAATGTATAAGTACATAAACTCATACGTGTACA
This sequence comes from Torymus aiolomorphi, assembly GCA_036365515.1. Taxonomy (NCBI): domain Eukaryota; kingdom Metazoa; phylum Arthropoda; class Insecta; order Hymenoptera; family Torymidae; genus Torymus; species Torymus aiolomorphi. The sequence goes on along the minus strand of CM070873.1, from coordinate 247,200,261 downwards.
TATATGTATTACTTACGTTCGTGTACATATATGTATTACTTAACTACTAAAAACAAAGGTAGTTATAAAAATAAAAAATCTAAAAGACAAAAATAAAAAATACAACAGATACTATGTGTACTTGTACATTGCTTACGCACAAAGATAAAAACCTTTATATTGACTGTTATACCATTGACTATATGTAAGGGTTAAGCGTGAAAAATTTGTTTGTGTATTATCTCATTAATGATCGCTATTCCTGGGCACGGGTCGGGAATTTCACAAATATGTCTAGATAGGTATTTAGGTCCTCTATCAGGACAACAAAAAATTGAGCAAAAAAAAAATGGCGTTTTTGAGAAAAATGCACTTTTCTAAAAAGTGCATTTTTCAGTAAAAAGTACATAACTCGTGCATTTTTTATTTTTTTTTTTAAATAACATAAAGAACGTGAAAGAGGGCTCAAACCTTAGTGAAATTATGTGTTACATGCTAAAAAGCTTAAAAAACTGATGAAGCAGTAGCGGTTTGAAAATTACATTAAAAAAATTTTTTTCTAAGTAAGGTTTTTCTCGGAATTTTTTGTCATTGCTGAACGCATGAAATTTTGATGCAACAAAAAAATAAAAATATACGGGTCAAATAATTTTTGGAGAAGAACACGAATACTTTAATTCCAAAATGATCGGTGACATAGGCATACGCGGTCCACCTGATTTGAAATGGATTCGGCCATATAATTTATACATAATACAAGTTTGGACGAATTAAATCCCGGTCCTTTAAAAGTTTTAAAAAGGATGTCCACTAAAAATTGATATTTCAACCTAAAACTTTTAAAACCAATTTAACAATAGATGCGTATACAAGATTTAAAATAATAGAAAAATTTTACGGAAAGAGCAGAAAGTATTAGATATATTTTTACATGTCACTAAAATTACATGCCTTACTGTATTCATCTGTTTCTACTGGCATGGATTCATTATAGATAATTTTAAATACAGTTGTTAATATAAGTTTAAAAATAATCCATAACTCTTTTGTACATTACTATTTACACTTGTGAGTAAGAAAGTTACCAAATCTAAGATTTAACGAATAAAAAAAGCTTATCTCAATAACTGGTATATATTTCTACAAGAATCTTAAAAGATCGGCGAACTATCTTGATTCAGTCCTAAAAAAATCTTTCTTCAGACCTTCTCATTCCTTAGTCCTGGTGTTCCTTACTTCCTCACTCATATTACCTAACGCTACTTCCACGCGCTGATAGCAACAGTGGAGGAGAGCGCCATTCCGAGCGACTGCGCGCGCCAACGAGACAGAAATAATAAGGGGATTACCGCGACGACGACGCATACGCTAATAGCGACGACGGCGGTTTCGCGTGTGTATATACGCGTAAACCCGGAAGATAGTACGGCATTATCTACTTACAAAAATTGCCGGTTTCACCCGGCGATTTTTTCGACGCAACGCGATCGTCCGCAATTATGTAAAGTGAATGGCGTCGTCGTCGTCGTCGTTGTATTATATACCCCATCGTGTGGTGCAAGCAAGTGTAAGGAGGAATGCATGAGATAGTTTGGCGGTGTTTCGGTGTTCATTATCAAGTGCTGAAATGACGTTCGAAGTGAATGGACTATGGTGTTTTCATAATCTTTTTGCACGATTGATATGTTTCATAAATAGAATGTACCTAAATATGATTTTATTTTATATTTTGACTGTTGCACTAAAATAATTATGTGTGGATGACTAGTGCTTTTTTAATACACTATATACGTACGAATGTATTTAAGGAATAAAATTTTATTTTCATGTATTGTTTTAACCTTGACTGATAAATATAAGACTGAACTTTTTATTTATATTCGTAATTTTAATTGATACTTTTTGTATGGATCTGAAGTTTGCATCGTTGGAATGCAACGAAATAATTTTTACGATTGATTAAAATTATTAAACAATGAAAATTTTATCTAAACCTTTGTTATAAAGTTATTTTATATTATAAAAAACAAAATCTACACGCAAAATTAATATTATTTAGTATAAACGTGAAGTAAAATGAATTATTTTTTTATTTTGTTGCACTCTAACGTTGCAAATTTCAGACCCATCTTTTTGTGATATTACTTTAGATAAGTCGACTGACTATGAGATATATAGTATTATTTAGTGTTTTAAGACTAACTGTGGTATCACAAGTGCATTATTTTTTTATATATATTTTACGAAGCTTATATTTTAATCTCTTTTGCACATAGATACGAATAAATTAATATTCGCCTATCTGTGTATATAAGAAATAAACAGGAATAGCAATAATGAGAATATTTAGACAAATCGTAAATATACTTCGCATGATTTAATGAATAACTAAATGATATATCTTGAAGATTCTAATAACAACTGTAACATTAGTATTAACGATGAAGCTGATTAAAGAAATTAATGGCTCGGCTACTCTATTTTGCTTTCCAAAAGATTGGAAAGCATTGGAATCTCAGTCCCGGATAGAATAAAAATTCACATATTTTGTATTCAACTGTTTCGCCAAACCATCGGAGAGTTTAAGGAAGCACTTTGGAAGGCCCGAATTTTCAAAAAAATATTAAAGAAAGAATTAAATTTTATAACATTAAAATAACACTCAGTACTGTCTGGTGGGTGGTCAGAAGGACAGATCTTTCCATGACCTCCTCTTAATAGATTTCTGAACATTCATACCTTCTAAAAAGGCTCTCCCAATTTCTCTGAGAGTATGACGAAATAGTTGAATAAAAATTACGTGAATTTTTATTTTATCCGCGACTGAAGATGTAGAGTTACCAAGCGTTTGAAAAGCAAAATAGATAGTTGAGTCACTATAGCTTTCTGACCAACATTAATAATTTTGAGCTACAGTTGTCATAATTATTTACGATTGATTAAAATTATTAAACAATGGAAATTTTATATTTGGATTTAATTGATGTAAATGAGTACACACATTCAATATTAAATGTACAACGTTTCGATAACTTGATTGTTATCCTTTTCAAGTACTTTATTAAATTCCATGGATTACATCGTCATAAATTTATAGCCTCGACATAAGAGTTTTTTTCCTTTTCTTATAGTCATTTATAGTTAAAAATGTAACATTGCACATACTCAATAAATTGGGACAGCAATCGAATAAATTAACAAATATAAAACAACACCAATAATAAGTTAACAGATAGAACAGCATATAATAAATTAACACAGAAACTAAACTTTTTTTCTTTTAGTTTCTGTGTTAATTTATTATATGCTGTTTTATCTGTTAACTTATTATTGGTGTTGTTTTATATTTGTTAATTTATTCGATTACTGTCCCAATTTATTGAGTATGTGCAATGTTACATTTTTAACTATAAATGACTATAAGAAAAGGAAAAAAACTCTTATGTCGAGGCTATAAATTTATGACGATGTAATCCATGGAATTTAATATAGTACTTGAAAAGGATAACAATCAAGTTATCGAAACGTTGTACATTTAATATTGAATGTGTGTACTCATTTCATCAATTAAATCCAACTAAAATATTAGATATGAGTGATAGAGACAGAACGAGAATTGAAAATGGAAATTTTATCTAAACCTTTGTTTTGTAGTACATTTCGACACTGGTGCGGAAGATGATGATTTACTTTATGTGACGTTTTTCGCACGAGCGAAGCGAGTGCGAAAAGTCACATGAAGTAAATAATCAACTTCCGCACTCGTTTCGAACGGTATTTTATACCACGAGCGCCGAAAAATCATACCAAAGTTGTGATTTTGAGTTAGAGTGGTATAAAAGTTATTTTATATACTATAAAACACTAAATCTACTCGCAAAATTAATATTTTTGAATATGAACGTGAAGTAAAATGAATTGTTTTTTTTATTTCATTGGACTCGAACGTTGCAAATTTCAGACCCACAACGATTAATTATGTATTTTCGCCTCTACGAAATTTCCAGAAGTCTCAGATATTGGTCTATTTAGCAAAATTGTATTTTCTCTAACAATCCCTGAACACATCAGAATAATTCACACAGAATAAATCTTTCCCATCGAGTTAAATAAAAAGTAACTTTTCTTTTTAATTACTTCCTCCACCTTTGATTCATTTAATGCGTTGACCAATACGCGATTCGAGCCCGGCGAGCTGCAAATCTAATATCGCCAGGAAACAAGGTTCAGCGATTTTTTCGCTTTCCACAATCGCGCCGCGGCGCTCGCGGCTGCAGGCAAATATTTTTACTACGAGTGCAACCCTATACGAGTTCATACGGCGTGACAAATGCGATCGATCGGCATAGCATTTGATTGCGCTCTCGCGAGAGAGAACGGAGAGGGGGGCCGAGCGCAGAAAAAAAACCGGAAGTCAGCGGACATCGAAGCGGCAACTCGATCGCTCAAACTCTCCCGTGAGGGCGCGCGCACGCGCCTCCCCCCTGCCTTCGACACTGGGGCTATGTTTCTCTCTCGCTCTCTCTAAGCTGCCAAGGAATTGATCGAATAAATTTCAAAGGTTCGCCATCCGGTCTCCTCTTTAATGCCGCCCACCGCCGCCGCCACCGCCGCGCTGCTGCTGCTGCTGCTGCCTGCCGCTCAGCCGTGCATTTTCAATCCCATTCTGCGATCCTCCGGATCCAATCTCCATCCAATCTGCGTTGCTAAATCGACAAAAAGCAAGATTTTTTCGGCGTTCTCGGAGATTTTTTCTTCTTCGCTCCCTGGAAGGGGATTACGTACGCGGACACGGCGTTATATGTCTTAAATAAAAATAGAAGTGATGCTGATTTTATGCTAAGAAAGAGGAGTGGAAATAAAGATTTGAGGTATTAAGGAATTAAGACGTTTTCGAGAGAAGTAGGAATTATTTTTGACGAAGTAGTGGCAGCATTGATTATCGAATTATGTTGAAGGATTATTGAATTTTACTACAAATTATTAAGGTGGTTCCTCAACGTGTTATAGTCTGTGCGCTCAGCGAGAGCACAACCTATACCATGCGCGTCGTTCTGTCTCCCTCGCTCTCGTGCATGTCGTCTGCTATTTGTGTTTATAATCATTAATATCTTTTTAAAAAGTTCGGCTTGACACATATTTGATAAACTTAAAAGAAAGAGCCGAATTTCATCTTTCTTAAGCTATCTTTTGCTTCCTGAAGCCTCGTTTTTTGATGAAGTAATATTATTCAAGTAAAAATAACCATTTTCAATCATTTATTTCTTGAAAGTTAGGTCAGCAACCTACATAAAAATAAATTGTAAAAAATTCTTTGTTTATTTAAGATTGTAATAGAATTATTTGGTGCCTTAGTCCTATTTTTACAAATATTGAGTAACCACCTCAATTTGCATAGCTAATAAAGAAAATTATGTTTACGTAATGCGGACAGAAAATGCCTACATTACAAGCCAGTAGTTGACAATGTATTTACCTTCATTTTTGTATTTTTCTCTTAGTTTCTTAATTTTAAATTTTTATTTATTATCTCACTTACTTCGCTGTTGTATAAAATGTGCCAAATATAATTAATCAGAAGTATAAACTTGTTGCGTTTGAATTTCTATTCTTGTAATGGGTCTGAAGTTTGCAACGTTGGAGCGCAACGAAATAAAAACATAATTCATTTTACTTCCAGTTTATACTAATTAATACTGATTTTGTGTGTCGATTTAGGGTTTTATAGTATAAAATACTTTATAACGAAGGTTTGGATAAAATTTCCATTGTTTAATAACTTTGAGCAATTGTAAAAATGATTTCGTTGCATTCCAACGATGCAAACTTCAAACCCATTTCTTGTATACATATAAAACTTTTCTCAGCTTCTTTATAAAGATGCTTAAAACTAATCAAAACGAGCATATAAAATGTTAAGTAATTTCAAAGTTTAGACTAATTCACTATAATTTATTCTGCTTCTAACACTCATCATTCACCGTCAAAGACACCACTCTGTTAGAATTGAAAATTATAATCACAACGAAACACCTCCGCGGAGGCTTATACAAAGTTTTGTAGCGCGGAAAAACCGTTTGATCGATTTATAAATAAGTAGAAATAGCGCGCACTCAGCGGCTCACGAGCTATGAGAACGAACGAACGAACGAACGGAGTGCGAGAGAGAGTTGGAAGAACCTATCGGCTGTCAAAGTTGACAGATTCCAACTTTACGCAGGGCGCGGGAAAAGTGGTGGTAGGACGGGGGCTGGATGAAAGAGAGAAAGGGAGAAAAGAGAGAAAACGAGATTGATCGATTGGTTTTCTATTCAGCCGCAAGATGCACACCATCTGCGCAGTTTTCAGCGAGCGAGCTCACTCGCCGCGATAACGAATATTATCAAATATAAAAATCGTCGAGTGTAGCGGTAAATGTGAAATAAATGTGGAAATCGATACTTAAGCGAGATTTTATTAATTTCAAAGTGTATCGCTAAAATGTGGATATTTATTTTTTGTTGCAGGTACGTACATTTGAAGTGGAGAGTATATTTTGCCGGCGAAATGGTTATTACTACATTTCAAACATTCTTGTAAATAATGGCAACTTCTGAGGTAATTACTTTTGAATCTTGATACCTTTACACGCAATGAACCTTATCATTTCTCTTTCTTTTGTTAAGAAATGTTATGGATTTTTCTAATAGTGTAATAGTGGTGCGGAAACAGTGAATGGCTTTTCTTATTTTACTTATTTTATTAATTTTTATTCTTTTTTATTAATTTACATTTTTTTTATTTACTCTGTTTTGACTGATAAATATGCAACTATATCATATTTTTGATCAAACACACACACACACACACACTTGCACGCACACACATTGATATATTTGTATGCAATGTTGACTGATATTTTATCATTGTGTACTTGTGATATATTCTGTACTTGTATAAATTATAATTACAAACAAACCCACTTGTGATGTACATAACAGACGAAGTTACACGATTGTATAAAGTAGTTGTGTGAAAAAACGAGTTTCTTAGGAACCTTTTGAAGCTTCGAGCACACGTTAGTCTTGCCGATGCCCATGCGTGTGCGAAATTTCCAAGAGATGACACGTGCCGATTTTGAGATATTCAATATCAAAGTTGGGCATTTTAACATGGGAAGCATAGGAACAACCACCGGAAAAACAGCATTTAAATTCATTGTTGGAAGACGTTTCTTAAGATCATAACAAAAAACTAACCTATTATTTACCATTATGGTTAAAAGTTTGTTATCAAAATTCAGAGAAAAGCTATTGTAAAGGTCGTATAAGTATGGAATATTTGAGCTAAGACAGATTCGAGAGAGGAAAACATACCAAAAAATGCGTTTTTCAAGTAACTGTATGTTGCGTATTATTTATAGGCATACTGTACACTCACATTCTTCTATACACACATGTGCTACTTTGATTTTTTTAGACTATGATGCATTAACTATTGTAGTGAGCACCCTGCATCCTTGTAGACCGTACCCTAAAGACACAACTACCTTAACGATGAGACATATATTGGAGTTTGATTAATTAAGGTAAGATTGTAATTCTTGTGTGTTATACAAAAAACCATCTGTAATTTTGGGGCATTCATTTTGTTAATAAATAATTTAGCTTGAAAGTGTCGACAAACCTAGCCGAGGAAACGTTGCTTAAAACATAGTGTGTTTTATTAAACATCGATTGGTCCTCAACAATCGACAACAAAATATCAATATCACTATCTTTACCAATGGAGGGTGTACGCAATAATATTCATATCTCCATTATTAGTAGAAAATACACTTCTATACCAATTTTAAGAAACATGTTTGCTAGATTACGATGTGCAAATATTGGTATTTTTATCTTTACAATCTATCATATTTTTTATTAATTGGGATTATTCTATCTAAAGTTTTAATTGCATGTATATTAGTTTGATTTATATGTGGGCTTATTCTTGTAAAGTTGGTATCGAAAAATAGATTTTTTTTTCTCCAGAAAAGTAATATATTAGAAATTTTTATCATGGAAAACATGGAATGTAGACAATTAAAAATTAAAATTCATAATGTCGAAAATTTATGAGGTCGAAATCGATTTTACAAAGTACCAGCTTAACAAATATTAAAATTTTAGAAAATATATTTATAGAATTTACTTCACTATTTCAGAATGGCACTATTTCGACAACCCAATTTGTCTAATCTAAATTGTAGAATAAGCATCTATAGAAAATATCTGTACTTAATTTAGAAAAGAATGTTTTCGAATGATAAAAATGTAGAATCTTCTAAAAATGGATCTTCTTAAGAAGATCTTCCATTTTGGAATCTCGCGAAATATGAGGCAAACATCTGACGCTGTATATAAACTTTAACCAGTATCTTATTCTCTTGGCGAGTCATATAGCTCTGCATTGCTGTGTTACTGAATGCATTGGGTGCAATGGTAGGCTGACCAGTGTAAAGTGAATTATGAATCACCAGAGCTACAGTGAGATAAGCACATGAAAATTTCAAATTTGGGAAACCTTGGAACAGTGGTACTCGTCAACCGCCGAGATCAGAGTTCGAACTCTATCTGTTTGGGTACACAAACGTTCCGGATCGAAAGTTCGATGCTTTAGATGACTGAGCTTTTCTTTTAAACATTGACAAATAATTCTCGAAACGTCTACGGTGAACGTATACGGTTGAAATCCGAAAAACCTTGAACATAACTAAACATGACTGTGGTAGCCTTAAAACCAAATTGACAAAAAACAATATCAATCATCCTATTTGAAATTTATAAGTAAATATAACTAAAATCGTTTTTTACAGAAGATGATTCTGAAGTTCGCAAAGTTGGAGTGCAACGAAATAAAATAATTATTTTTCTTCATGGTTATACTAATTAATGTTAATATTGTGTGTAGATTTAGTGTTTTATAAAATAAAACAACTTTATTCCCATCTCTACTATAATGGACATTTTATAGCCTGAAAAGCGGGGAAAAGTGGCGTCTGAGTCCCTCTTTTACTTTATTCCCGCATAATGCGGGAATAAACTAAATTAGCGGGAATAAAGTAACATAGTCTAATTTTTTACATTTATGGTAAATTGGATTAAAACTAACAAAATTATAACATAAATACAAAATAACTTTTCAAATCTATGAAGTGGCCACAGTGACGATGAGAATAAAGTACTATATGTAACATGGGACTAAAGTCGATCATTCCCTTCGGTGATCACTGCCCGAGCTTCGCTACGCTCGCTCGTGAACTCATTGCACTCACCCGCGGGAATAATCTGCGACTTTAGTCCATTGTCACATAATGTACTATTATAACAAAGGTTTAGATGAAATTTTTATTGTTTAATAACTTAAATTAATTGTAATAAATTATTTCGTTGCATTTCAACGATGCAAACTTAAGACCCATTACAGAAGACTTAATTTTAGTTTCTTCGAGTGGCAAATATTAGAAGCAATCAATGAAGCTTGTAATTTTAAAGGTATTCTAAAGCACGTAATTTAGTAATTGACAAATTTAATAAAATAGTTATTTGAAATTTATATTATTCGTGCTTTCTAATATTTCTCTCTGTGTATTGAAAATGTAGTTCACAGAGGTTATTGACCTACAGCAATGTACTTGACGGTTAGTAACACTCTTCATCTATCCTTTCTATTAGTGTCATTAATGAACATTCCCTCTCTTACAAAACAAAGCAACGTTAGCACTACCATAAAACATTGAATTTCTACCAGCAAACTTCGAGGCTAATCAGAAAATCCATCCTTGCAAACGAGATTAGACTCTCGACGTGTCATGCAGCTCTTCTTGAAAATGAAAGTGGATTAAAGCAAGGAGACAAAAACAAGAGAACGAGACAAAAGCAGTAAGCAGGAAGAAGAATAAAAAAAAATACGAGAGAAAGCAGAGATGCATAAAAAGCGCGAGAGAGCGGTATTAATGCCCCGGGTGTTAAACAAAGAGAGCCGGCGACCAGAGCGAGTAGCGCCGGAGGTGCGCAATCTTGACGACTGAGAGGATGAAGATCACAGCTTGAAAGCCGGGTAGAGGAACTGGGCGACGAAGAAGACGATGACGAGGCGGCAGGCAGTTTAGATCTCTGCCGCGCGATAATATTGTGTGTGCGGCGAGCGAGTATTTGCCCTCTCGCCTACGCTTTTACCCTACATCTCGGGCAAATACTCTCTCCCACTCTCTCTTTTTCCACGCTCTTTTCGCTTAGAAGCTAGGCGAAAGAGAGTCGCATGACGAATCGCGCTCCTAATCGCGTCGATCTCTCGCGGCTGCTGCTCTATGTGTGCCTGGGCTAATCGACGGTTGGTTACCGGCAATGTTTGCGCATCGCTGCTATGGTTTTCATTTCCAGAAAAGTTAGATGGCGAGGTTTGATTGGGTCCCGGACTCCCGTCGCCAATGGAGAAATGGTCTTGAGAGAAGAGGGAGAGAGGCGGACTTTGAACTCGAGAGTGGCTGTGGGTTAGGAAACGATCAGTGATGGTGGATCAAGCCGCTGGGTTGGACGATTGTTCAGCGTTGAAGCATTCCTTGTGGAAGAGAAGTGCTTTTGAGATGCTAATATTTGTGTGAATTGATAAGCTGACGTTACTGTATTTATACAGTGATTTTAATACAACAAATAATGTATTAAATTGCAATATCAGTTTACTTGCTACTAATCGTTACCAGCCATAAAAGTTGAAGTGAGACGAACGTAAAGTTATGAGAAGAGAGATAGTATAAATGATCTTAAGCATTACTGTATTATTGTTGTTCATAACGAAATTTTGATGATTCTTAGTAGATTTAATGTAATTCCTTTAGTACCTTGAAATTTAATTTATCTCATTTATAAGCTCTGCTTTTTTATGGGTTTGAGGTTTGCAATGTTGTAGTGTAACGAAATAAAAAAATATTTGATTTTACTTCAAGTTTATAATAATTCATATATTAATTTTGTCTGTAGATTTGTTGCTTTATTGTACCAAATAACTTTATAATAAAGATCTAGATAGAATTTTCATTGCTTGATAACTTTAATTAATTGTAAAAAATTATTTCGTTGCACTCCAACGATGCAAACTTCAGACCCATGTTTTTTTTCTATACCCAAACGTTTAAACGTCCTAAAATAACTTTATAAAAAGTAAAAATTAGATTGTTCTTACTCTATCTAATGTTTTCATAATCCGAGACAATAGTAACCACAAACGACATTGACGCTAACTAAACAAATAAAACTTACGTCCGACCAATTCGAATTTCATTACAACTGCCTTAGAACCCACGAACCACCTCTTCATCCTCCCATCTCTAATCGCACCGACTCGAGGACGCACTTAAGCTTATCGCTCATTACACGCTCACGCGCCGGCGCGGGCGAAAATATCGCTTATCGTGCGGGCGATCAACGCTTTTGCGCTCGCACGTGTACAAGCAAGAGCGAGAGAGAGGGGGAAGCTCAAAGGCTTGGCGTAGAGATTTATCAGGGTCTGAGAGAGAGGTGCGCGTGGAAGTGCCGAGGAATTTCCTCGAGAAATGAACACACACGCGCGCGCGCGAGTTCGCGACGTGTCTGAGGTTCTCTACGCGGATTCTGTTTCGAATAGTTCTCGTGTGTAGAGATTAGCGAGTGGAAGGGGAACGGTGATGTGGATTTTGAAGTGTGAAAGTTAATTTCGTGTAGTTATTGATGTTTGCAGATTCTTTGCGCAATTTTAAAAATATTCAGTAAGTAAAAGTATCGTAGTGGTTCGGGTTTTCAAGCCGCTTACAATATCGGATATCCTGGCGAGTAGTAACGAGTGTCAGTGCATATTTATCTAAGGTTGTATTGGCCGTAAGGTCTCATTCAAAATTTTAAGGCATATTTTGGTCGTATAATTCGTCAAAAACAGTAATATTCGACAGTACTGAGAGCAAACAAATGTGTAAAATGTTTCTTAGAACTATAAAGAAAATTTTACATTGATTTTAGCAGATTTTAATGCTCATTTTTTCACTTTTTGGTATGACTGTACGTCTTATTTCATAGTTTTTATGTTATATTTCAGAAAATATTCTCGAAGTGGAAATTTTAAAAAATGGAACTTTTTTATCTAACATACATTGACGATTGCACGAACTTTCAGAGCTATGACACTATGGCATCTGTTCTTTTTTTTTTAAATTTAGTTGCTAATTTTGTAAATTTCCATGAGGAATAATGTTAAATTCAAATAGCAATAATTCGGTAACCATTCTCATTAAGCCTCTGAAATTTTGCACAGCTCTTTATATTTATGATATTTAATGATTATCAAATTTTGAACAACTTGTCACTATTTTCGTTTTATAGCCAGAACAACTTTAAATGCCCATTGTTCGTATAAAAAGTGAAGAAAGTAAAACATTTGAAAAACTACCGAAGATATAAAGTGTAAGAGACGATTAACTAACACCCCTTTCCTCACTAATACTAAAGCAAACCGCGAACAACTAAAATGAATACCGCTTTCACCACTAGATTACCTAAGAAAACATTTCTCAACGTTGACATCCGCAACAACCCCTTTCCTGGAATTCATCCCCGAAACAAAACACGTACCGCATTTCAAATCCCTACCCTCGCGGGCGGGCGCAATCCTGAAAAGCCTCGGCAAAAGACACTCGAGAGCCGGTCCTTAGAATATATATATATATATATATAATCGGCGCCCGCGCGGCGCACAATAATATCACTGTAATTACACATGTCGCGTAACATCGAATTTGCACGTTGGAATTCTGATATTACTATGCGCGAGGGCCTCCTCGGAGCTCTCCGTCCACGAGGGTGGTGTATTAACCGCGGAATTTCATCCTGCCACTTACCGCGCGCTCTCTCTCTCTCCGGCTCTGAGCTCTCTCCCGCACGTACATGTATGTAATTACATGATCGTGTTAGTATCAAAATACATAAAGCGTCAAATTGCCAATGTATCGGTACCGTTTGATGGAGGGAGAGGAGGGTTTAGAATTAAATCTCGACGCACTAATGATGTAAAGAGGATATGGAATATTACGCGTGCGAATTGGAAAAATCGGCGGCGCGCTGTGATCGGGCTGGATGAAATTGTGGTTGAAGTGTGTAGTTCGTGGCAATCTACCAGGAGGTTAGTTACACGGTTTGCATTTTGGGTACGTAATTGTTGCAACGGAAGAAAGAGATTTTTAGAGGTTGAAAGGGATAAAAACAATAATTTCAAAAACTTGGTAGGGTTACTTTGACATATATCTCTTACATGAGCGACTGTAAAGCGGCTCACGCAACCGTAACCAAGATACTGCGCGAAAAATTTAATTTACACGCTACAGTTTATTCAGAATTTCGCTTTTATCCTGCAACCATTAATATCTAAGGCGACACAAAGGCTTTGGCTGCAACTGGATTTTCTACCGTTTGTTCAGCCCGATCGACAACTGCATTCATAACGGCATTTTACATACGCTTTTTTCTCTCAATGACATGAGAAAAAATTGCGCACCCACATACACACAAATTCAACCTCACATTTCTTTACCCGCATTTAACAGAACAAAGTCAGTCGACCTTTATATGCGCTCAGCGCAACCACCGCGAACGCGCTGGCACTTGCAAACTCCACACACATAGAGAGAGAGAAGCAGAGCCGGCGTCGTCGACAACAGTTTTTTTCCCGGCGAAAAATCTCTCTTCTCCAAAAGACCCGTCAAAGACCTCGCGCATAACGAGCCCTGCGCTCTCACTGCTCTCTCTCTCTCTCTCTTTACGCGTACGTGGATCAAAAGAAATCACTCTTTTCCTCCCCTTTTCCCTCTCCAAAAATCACTCTCTCCCCCGCCCCTTACTCCTCGCGCCTGCCTGCGCGATCGATAATTAAGCTGTCGTTTTTACCACACGCGTCGAAATCGAAAATCTCGCGCGGTGAAAACGCAATTTCCGCGGTGCGTCGACCGCGCGAAACGGCTTGAAAAATACTTGCCGGTGCGCAGGCGGCTTTTGACAAAACTCTCGCGAGGACTTTGGCGCGTTTTTCGAGTGGCGCGCGTGCAGGGCTTTTTTCGGTGTGCGGTCAGAGGCCGCGATTTCCTTTGTGGCAGTTGTAAGGTTGTAGCGGTAGCAAAGGCTCGAAATGTACACGCTTTGGAGAATGTGCAGTTTGGGTGGAGGATATTTTCTGGCGTAGGATTGGTGCACTCATGTGGTCGGAATGAAAGGAGTTCAGTGTTTTTGGTGCGGCTAATGTGTTAGGCGGAGAGAGATTTTAAGGACGTTCTCTCCGGGTCGAAACAGCAATTTTAGTTTTTATATTTTTAAATAATGTTTTATTAATTTGATAATTCAAGAGTAAGTACAAGTAACAAATATATACTTGGAAGAACATAAGATAATTTTTTTCAGAAAAATTCAGGCAATAGTCACTATGCTATTGTTATGATTAAAGACAAAAACTTCAATAAGGTCTTTAAATTTTTTTATTTTTTATTCGATCTTAACGAAATAAAGCTTATTTTGTTCGTTAAGAAATTTCAGGGGGAGTATCGATGGGAAAATTTATGATACGAGTTAACAGTACGGCGCAATATCAATTTGTTTAAGAAAGTTTTGATGAAAACTTGACTTGCTTTTCTTAAATAAATTGATATTGCGCCGTACTGGTAACTCGTATTATAAATTTTCCCATCGATACTCCCCCTGAAATTTCTTAACGAAGAAAACAAGCTTTATTTTGTTAAGATCGGATAAAAAATAAAAAAATTTAAAGAACTTATTGAAGTTTTTGTCTTTAATTGTAATAATACCATAGTGACTATTGCCTGAATTTGTCTGAAAAAAATTGTCTTATGTTCTTTCAAGTATATATTTGTTACATGTACTTACTTTTGGATTATCAAATTAATAAAACATTATATAAAAATATAAAAACTAAAATTGCTGTTTCGACCCGGAGAACGTCCTTAATAGGGATTAGTGTTTACGTACAATGAAAATAAGAAGATTTAATGAATGTTGTAGTACATTCGAGAGAATACAAAAAGTTTCTTAAGTGGATGATCAAAATATTGTAGGACTGGTTATCTGAGGATAAATCATTCATGCAGCCGTAGTAATTCAAAAGAAGTTATCAGCCAAATGAAAAAGGTTGTAATGCACCCCCTACCGTTTTGAAAAAAATGTAACCTTAATGTTTAACAACACTCCTCTGTAAAATATTACTTTTAATATCTGCATTTGTAATGTCTCGGTAAAATAACGCTCTTAGTGTTGTAATTGCTTAAACAAATAAATAAAAAAAAAGCAAACAGTTGAAATATTTTTAGTAAAGTTTTGATTATTTACTTTGATTTACTTTGAATTTTATGTTATTTATCGCCTGTACTGTCCCTTATCCCACACGCAGAGAAAAGTTCATTCGAAGCAAATGGAATCCATTTGATCCAAGAGGAAAATAATCGTGGGTTGGTTGGCGAAATTAATTCCTCTTGCCACAAGAGGAAAATCCTCTTCTGGCAACTTATTCTTGTATGAAGAGGATTCCTCTTCAATGAAATAGGTCTAGTTGACCGATAGGAAAATCCTCTCTAATCAAAATCGTTTTTTATGAAGAAGAAACCTCTTGTCCCCCGAGAAAAAAGTTTAAACATATTTTCCATTGAAACAAAAAAAAAGTTTTCTATTAATTTTATTTATTTTAACTTTTGTTATTATTTATATTTTTTATGTAGTTTATTTTATTATTTATATTTTTTATATAATTTATTTTATTTATTTTATTTTAATAATTAATTAATATTGGTTAACTTTGTGAAAAAAACCGAAGAAAAAATGTTTTCGAGGATTATAGTTCTGGGAGTGCAGTGACTGGGAATCGAACCCTCGACCTTTGGATTGGGAAGCCGGTACATTAACCACACGACTAGCTAAGCTTCTGCAGACGGGGAGTATCAAAAAAGGCTTTATATATTTCAGAAGAATCAACTGATTTTTAAAAATTCATATCTCGACAGTACTTAACTTAAAGTGATAATTATTCATTTATTCATTAAATATTGTATTCATACTTTCCATAAGTATAACTAATATTTAATTGTATTGTAATTAATCATATGATTAATTATTTGCAGTGATTACTCTCATTTCCTCTTGTGACAAAAGGAAAATCATTTTGTAGTAAAAACTTTATTAACGTGGTCCATTGTCAAGAGAAAAATCCTCATTTAGCAAGAGGACATCATTTTATCTAAAAAAGATCTATTTGTGGGATTAAAAAATAAGATTTTGGCACAAAAAAAGTATAATCTCGAAACAAAAAATTAATTTTTTTCCTCAAGAATAATACGCTAGATTTAAAACGATAATCGTTTAACTGCAAGAAGACTCTGAGTAAAGAATTTTCCTCTTGCTACTAACAGATCATTTCTCTGCGTGCAGTTTTAACGGAGTGCCTCTAATTAATTGTATGCATGACAGTGTGGATGTGTACAATGTAGTGTGGATGTGGATTTTTATTTTATTTTTACTTTAGACTGCTTTTAATGCGCTCCGACCTGTAATACTGTGATATTTTAATTTTCAATTATAATTTCAATCTTAATTTTAATTTTGTTATCTTCTCTGATATTTACAATGTGATATGACGTATTCCTAAGACTATATAATGCGATAACTGACTGTGATAATTACGGATTTTGTTATCGTTCGAAAAATAAGTTAGGTTCACATCCATATTATTTAAAATTACCTTCAACTTACTCTCTATTCAATTATTCGCATTGAGATTCTATATCCGTCGAATTCTAAGAATTGCGCAATTTCCGGATAAGAATCATTCTTTTTTCCAGTGCGAATCAATTTCCCATCCAGCGTATAGGAGAGACGTACGAAAAATCGCGAGATTGAAATATCAATCGATCCTACCAGCTGCAAAATTCTGTATAAGCTGCTCTTCCTGACCCCCCCCCCCCCCCCCCGAACTCCAACCTTCTCGTCGTCCCAGTCCCGACGCGCCGGGATTTTCATGAATCAGCGACTCGGCGAATCTTGAACGAATTCACGAGCGTAATTTCGCGC
Organism: Torymus aiolomorphi; assembly: GCA_036365515.1. Taxonomy (NCBI): domain Eukaryota; kingdom Metazoa; phylum Arthropoda; class Insecta; order Hymenoptera; family Torymidae; genus Torymus; species Torymus aiolomorphi. The sequence continues at coordinate 247,183,174 of CM070873.1, read as the reverse complement.
CGTCCGGCGCTCTCCGTTTCCGCGACGACGACTTCTTGAACTCCCTGTCCCTCTCTTCGTCGGATTAACCGGTTCATCGCCCGGCGTCCTTTCGCTTATTTTCATGAAACGCGAGAGGGAAAGAGAGAGAGAGAGAGAGAGAGAGAGAGAGAGAGAGAGAGAGAGAGAGAGAGAGAGAGAGAGAGAGAGAGAGAGAGAGAGCGTCCTATTAATTGTCACGCTTCTCTCGGCCTATTTGTAGTTCTCTCGGATGGATGGATGGAGTACGGCGAGGGGGCAGGGACAGAGAAAGAGAGAATGAAAGTTTGCGTTTTAGGAGTGTTTGCCAGTGAACCGATGAGTTTGCGAACTGGAGCGTCGGTCTTTTTTTTTTAATTAGAGGAAAACTCAAAGTTCACTTCTTTTTTTTATTTAGTGGTGGTAGCCTTGGCGATAACTCGTCTACTTATAAAACGTAATTTTTTAGCTTAAATTATAGCTGCAAAAATTTTATAATTGGTGTCGTTCGAAGATGATTATAAAGATAGAGCGGGAGATGAAGACAAACAATACGCAGAAAGATTCAGACTGATTTAAAAAGTTGAAAGTTTCGCGCAGAGAGCGCAAAGAAGTTGTGTGATTTGTTGAAAAAATTCTTTGCCACGGTGTAATGAAAAGTGTAGGTAAGTCTTTGAAGTTTAGCCGTATAATGACACATGCGGCATATAACGTCAAAGGCCGTCAAACAGGAATGAAGTCGTCGCGAAACTTTTCAAGCACTATTCAAAGAGACGGTATTTTATTCGTAAAGTTTCATAAAGGACTACTTAGAATTATGATGAATATTTATAGTAATTCGAGTTAGATTTTCACGATGATCACTTGACCTACCTTGGTATAAAAACACACGCCAAGCTGCCGTGTATAAGCCGTCGCTTAATGAATATTCAAAGATCTCGAGTGGCAGGAATTATAAAATTTAAAAACGTCCACGGAAAGCTGAAAAGCTTCGTCGCGCTGCAGTCATCAACAATAACGAAAAATCGTGTAATGTATATTGATAAATACGCTGAGTGTTAGTATTTATATTTATATTTATACACGATTTATTCACGAATGATTTTTTTATATACCGTTTGTAAATGTAATTTATTTACAATAAATGACTATCCTAAACGTGAACTATGGGTTTGCTTTACTCTGCAATGAAGCATACTGTAAACGTTACGTTAACTAAACTCACGTTGTAGAACAAGAGCTTCGGTACTTATAAAACAATAATAACGTCATTGATTACTTTACGATAAAATGTATAGTTGACAGGCGGTACACCATCAACAAATTTCCTCGTAGAACTTCCTCCTTGCTTGGAACTTAACAAAGTCCTTTATCATCCACTCAATCAGCAAAGTACCCCACTATCCCAGTTCTCTTCATCATCATAACCTGGTTATCAATCACCCTCATTACAGATTCTTACTTAGCGATTTACACGAAAGAACGTCTAGTTTGAAAATCAAATACCACCAAGAAAAGAAAGTTAATTTTCTCGAGAGCAAAGTGCACCAAGTGGCCGACGACGACACATTGACAGCATACCAGCAGAGGTTTATCTCGTCTAATAAAACTCATATTGAATGAGGTCTCGAGTGAAACGAGATATATTCTCCATAACCCACACAGAGTGTACATATAAATACCGCATTAAACTCTCTCTCTCTCTCTCTCTCTCTCTCTCTCTCTCTCTCTCTCTCTCTCTCTCTCTCTCTCTCTCTCTCTCTCTCTCGCAGCGATCGAGCTCACCTCCTCCACCCTCGAGCCGTTCAACTCGATCAAGAGAGCGCGCGTGCATACACGCTCCTCCCCATCTCTCGCGCGCTAATTTTTCTACGTCGCGACTCTTTTCCCCTAATGCGCGCGCTCGGGGCTTGATTAAACGCGCGATGCGCATATACATGTATGTGCGCTGCTTCTTCTTCGTTCGTCTTCTTTCTCGCGTCCCTCGCTAATTGTATTTGCGGGAGGGTAACTCTCGCGCGCGTGCTGATTTATTCCGTCATTCGTCGCTGATTACTTTCTTCAAAGGTGCATCTGTATATATGCGGGTATACGTATACGCAGTAGCGATGTGTCATTGTGTCGTAGGGTGTCGTCGTTGCGCGCGGTTAGCTCGTTGGGTCTGAAAGGAGGGAAAAGTCGTGATGGTGGTACCGGGTTGTATAAGGTTTTAATTTTGTTTTTGAATGAAGGTTGCGAGGTTGGACGGGACGATTTTGTAAGTTTTCATCTTTGAGTTCAGTGGTTATTCAAATAAGTATAAAAGGATATTAATCAGAGATATATAACATCAAAACATTTCTTTCTGGAACTGTGAACGCAGACAACTCAATGATAAGCTGGTTTAGAATTTAGAACTATCGTATAAGACGATTGTGACGTCGGTAATCAATGAACATGTGACAAAGTACCTTCGATATTATTGTAGTCAGTAGTTACAGACAAATATGGCAAGACATGCTTTCCATCGTTTTTCAATCTTCTCACTATGACAAAAATCCATTAGATTTTATGAAGTTCATTATACCTCTTCAAAAGATCGTGACAAAAAATATGTACCTGAAATCTTGCTATCTCTCTCGGAGCTTTTTCATCCATCTTATATGTAAATCAATATTGGTTCGATTCCATCACTCTTATTATCCGTTACACCTCCAACTCATCAGCCAATCAAATTAAAAAAAAAAAAAACCACCACTCTCATTGAAATTCCATTATCCACTTCTCGCTTCTCTGAAACCTTGAAAAATCACTTCCACCCGCAAAAGCCGCAACAGCAGACAACTCGCAAAAAAAAAAAAAAACAAGACTCGTCTTCTCCCCGCCGTCTAGCAGACAATATAGCCCCGACAATCGTCGAAACTCCACTCCACTTTAATTACATTACACATTTATATATCACTCGCGGGTTCGGTAACGATTACGCGTGAAAATCCACTCGCTCGCTCGCGCGCATTGTCTCCTCCGCGTGAATGAGTCGCTTGCGCGAGAACGAATAAAATTCCTATTAATTAATAACGCGGCGGGCGGGCGCGCGGCTAGTCGCTCGAGCGAAACCCGCGAGCGAGCGCGAGACACGAGCAAATTCGCAATTACAATAATGCGGGGTAAATCGCGCATCCGTGTATATGTGTGTGTATACGAGTAAGCGAGAATGCCACGAGGGAGAGAGAGAGAAAGAGAGAGAGAGGTTCTGCGCGCGTGATTCCCTCGTGGTTGATTCCGGCTCGTGTACGCGAATCGAATTAAAAAAAAAGGAACGCGCGAGAGAGATAGAGAGGAAGTGAGTTGTGTGGTGTGAATTTCGCACTTGTCGCGCGATCGTCGTGGAATGTCTTTTTTTTTTTGTCGTGGGTTTCGGGATTTATGGGATTCGCGGGAAGTTTTTATGGTAATGGGTCTACTTAAGTTGATAATTTTTTCTTGAGGTTTAATGAATGGAGTGAAATAGGTGTACACAACATTAATTTATCGAAAATGTCTGTCTGATATTAAAATGAAGTACGTGAAAAAAAATCTATAATTAACTGTAATTTAAATGGTTTATACAAAACTTGGGGTAGGTCACATTACGTGGTTATGTCATACTGTAAATTCTCATTGTTTAGGTTACGATATTTCATAAATTTTCTAATAACTCAGACCTGACCGATCTTATCACCGCTAATCATGTATATCTGTGGTTTTAAGACATTGACTTCGCCACAGACTTTATGATTATTTCAGTTACATATTGTTAATTTATAGTTGTGATAGCAGCTAATGGTAGAGTTTTTCCTTAATCTTTGAGTTGTGCGAAATTAATGTCCAGTTATCTACCAATGGGTAGGTAATTTTTGTTAAATTGCTTTAACAATAAAAAAACACCATATTCTTCAATTCAACGTTTCGGAGATTTTATTATCTCCCTCTTCAGGAATAGATTAATACAATCTTGTCGTCAAGTTTGATATGCTGGCAGCAATCCGCTCGTCAATCTCACATATTGTTAATTATATTTCTAACATTTTTGTCAGACCGAGGCAAATAAAGCATCTGTCTATCTGTCAGCATTTACTTGATGTAAAAACAGAATAGAATCTGTAAGAAATTCGTCGCACAAGGATTAAAAATTCTAATCATAATTAACCTGCAAGCAGTTTTTCCGGATATGCTATATTTGTCAAATTGGATTTTACACGCTGCTTGACATTGGATTTTAATTTTATGTGCACGTGAACGTAAGATCGGTGTTTCTCTTTTCGAAACAAAACATAAAACTGTATATTTATATACATAACATCGATATAGCACATTATGCAACAAGAATATAAATGCCCCCGTTAGATAACCTATCTTCATACCGATGTGCGTAAAAATTAATTTTACTCCATAATATCAATGTAATAAAAATCATATTTTACGATTCAACGTTCATAAAGTTTTTACGTACGTTGTATTACGAAGTAGAATTTCGCACACTAAACTCGAATTTTACCTTTAAACGTTCACATGAACATATTAATATTAGACCATGAATATTTTATTCCTAATGCTTACCTGAAAAGAGCAATAAATAATAAATACGAAAAGAACGTTGTAACACCGTTGCAACAGCACTTCCCCAACATAATTAAATTACTACCTGTCAACAATCTCCACCGCGTTACAACTACCGGAACAAAAACCAGCTCCCGAAAAGCCGCAATAAATACCGACACCTCGCCCTCCACTAGACACGCATACCTGCAACAACTTTGCCAATCGACATATTTCGCCGTCGTCATGCTGTCGGCTAGCTACACTGCCACGCGTGTGTCTGTATCACTCGTCGCACATGCCGCTGCTCCTCTCACTCTCCCGCGTAAAAACATTAGAGTGGAAAATCCTGGCCCACCGCCAAATGCGCACACGAGAGGGAGAGAGTTCCAAAGTCCCGTCCCTCTATCTCTCGTTTACGATTGTGTCAAACCATCTCATTATCCGCGCAAAATTCCACACCCTCGCGCGCGTGTGTGATTTATTATAATGGAGCGAGCGGCAGTGTGAAACTTTGATAACGACTCTCTCTCTCTCTCTTTACAGCGGCGCTGGGCTGGCCGATTGTATATTGTTTAAATTAGCGGGACGCGCTGCTGCTGCTGGCGAATATTGATAAACGAATTGAAGTGGTTGGTAATTTTTGTTTTATTCAATTTCCGTGTTTGAGGGTTTTGTAGCTCGTTGTGGAAGTAGAGTGAGCTTAATTTTGTCTGTTGTAATTGAAATGTTGGCAAAATCGGTTACGTATTCGGTGCGGGTGTGCAAAACGAATTTGTGAATATACTATAAATAGTATTATTATTAGCGATGTTTAATGAGAAGTTCCAATCTGATCAAACTCCACTTGATTACGGATAAATGCCAATAATTATAATTTTATCAATATTTACACCTGTCAATATATTGCAATGCTGCAGTTATATGGATGCAAAAACTTCATCATTTTAGTACTACTGCAATAACTTCATCATTGCAGTAGTACTGTTACAATTTAAAGAATTAAAAAGATGTACCTACATAATTAGCTATTCAATACACGTTACCGCATCGGAGGACTCTTTCAATACAATCAAGCGACCATTATTACAAATAAAACGCACGAGATACCTAGAAAATCGCATAATCGAATACGTAATCTCTTCGTCTCGCATTCACAGCCCACGCTATACAACATTTTACCTCATAAAGTCTCTAATTCCCATCCAATGGCCTCTCGCAGGGCAGAAATTCAGGCAAACCCACAGCGCATAGTAGCCGGCCGTCCATCATCATCGATCTCTAATAGCTCGTCAACGAGAATCCAACGACCCGTGCGACACGTCGCAGACACACACACACATATATGTACTCTCACTACCCAGGCGGTAGTCTCTCTCTCTCTCCTTAAAGTGTTTCTCCCCCTCTCTTTCTCTCTCCGCACGCATCCCGTCGTATAATTGGACAGCCGGCGGTGCGCGCGCGGCGTCCGATTGATTTCCCGTCGGCGCATTATTATTACACCGCGCGCGACGTTGGTAACTGGATTAGAGCCCACCCTATAGGCAGAAAAAAAAAAGAAAGGAGGAGTGGGGAGAAGTACGAGTCGATTTGTATTGTGCATACGAGGCGTGAACGAGTGCATGCGTGTTTGGACACGCGGGATTGCCGTTGCCTTTGTCAGACTGTCACTTTCAACGGGACTTTCGACGACGAGAATTTTCGAGGGCCTCGTTCGAGTAGTCGCTTTTGC